>SRSM01000703.1:100000-110109 GCA_019593545.1 Apocynum venetum | reverse complement strand
CGAAGAGCAGGGACCAACCTACCCTTTCACACCGATCGCCACTAATGCGCCGTACGTATGGCATGACCCGAGCAACGACGCCCATCGATCTCGAGGAGATCAACAACCAACGAAGGAAGCTTGCTAGCCCAATCATGCGCCGTACGAACGCGAAACACTAGGCCGAACACCGCCAAACAACCCATTGCCAAGATATGCGTTGCCTTCTTAATAACACGAGCAAAAAGATCCAACGATTTAGCCCACGATTGAAAATAGCCAACAAAAACCCAACAAAACGATGCCCATGGCCGATCGGAGCTTCGCCGAAAATGGCCGGAAAATGGCCGGACGTCCGGGCGGCCAGGCCGCCGCGGCCGAGCCCGGGCGCCCATGGGCGGCCATGTGCCGCCGAGGCCTAGGCATGCGTCCCGCATAGTGCCTTGCACTATCGGGCGCAAGCCTAGGCGCTAGGCCGCCATGGTGCCCGGGCGCCAAGGGGCTGGACGCTGAACCAAGCACCCCCTAATATAGTCCTGGCAACTTTTTCCAAGCTGTAGCAGTGGATACTCATTTTCCGAGCAGGTGGGAAAATTTTGTCGAATTTATATCTCATTATCCAGAGATGATCTAAGCATGAAATTTGCACGAATGATCATCATTATGTATAGAATGACTAGGAATTTTTGTTTCAATTTTTTCAATATCGAAAAATGATTTTTTATTTTTTTTAATTATCGGTCGGGAAATTTAAAATCATACCAAACGAATGTATTTGGGTCTATAAAACGCATGGTAGCTACATCCCTTCCAGAAGTCGGGGTTTGTTGCACGTATAGCTCTAGAATTACTACGGTTATCCGAGTAGAAAATACCATCAAACAAACTATAACTGATTTAATGAGCCATTCGCAGTTTCACAGTCTGAATTAGTTCATACTTACACATGCATGGCTTAATCTTTGAGACAAGCATATGACTACTGGCAGGATCAACCAGGTAGCATTCCTCAACGACGCCCTTCGCCGCATGGGCAAGCAAGCCAATGGCACAGCCTGACCAAACGGGAACGACGGTCGTGCGCTAGTTAGCGACGAACGCTTAATGGGGCAGAGATAGAGGTCGCGGCACCTCAATACCCTCTTTGCTTTCGCATCCGAGAGCTCGGGCAAAGCTGAGCGCACCACGAACACAATGAGGTGACGTGGGTCGCAAAGCAAGCCACGCGGTTCATCTCGTGTCGCTCCACAAGGGAGAACATAAGACGGACGAGGGACGTTGGACGAAACGAATGCCTTATCGTAGGTACGCAACACAGGAAACCGAGACTCGGCCAAGGCAAAGTTGCCATTGGGCCATGATTGAAGAGGCATGCAGGGAAGGATGTCGCTACCCGAAGCAGGGATCCAACCTACCCTTTCACACCGATCGCCACTAATGCGCCTAACGTATGGCATGACCCGAGCCAACAAGCCGCGCAACGACGACCATCGATCTCGAGGAGATCAACAACCAACGAAGGAAGCTTGCTAGCCCAATCATGCACCGCACGAACGCGAAAACACTAGGCCAAACACCGCCAAACAACCCATTGCCAAGATATGCGTTGCCTTCTTAATAACACGAGCAAAAAGAGCCAACGATTTAGCCCACGAGTGAAAATAGCCAACAAAAAACCCAACAAAACGATGCCCATGGCCGATCGGAGCTTCGCCGGAAATTGGCCGGACGTCCGAGGCGCTCGCGCCAGGGTGACCGCGCGCCTGCGCCCAGCGGTGCCCGCACTTGCGCCCCGCGATGCCCGCTCGCCGCGCCTGAGGGTGCCCGCGCCTGCACTCCGCGATGCCCGCGCCCGCGCCCAAGGGGACCGCGCGCCTGCGCCCATCTTGGGCTATTTTTCATGGCACATGCTGCTACATCCCTTGGCCATTTACTAGACCGTCCTTGGGCCAATTTCTAGGCACATGGTGACATGATTAGGCCAAATCATCGGTAATCACTTGGGCAAACTCTAGGCACACGCTGAGGCACCACTTGGCCAACAACTAGGGACACGTTGAGGCACCACTTGGCCAACTCATAGGCACACGTTGAGGCATCACTTGGCCAACTACAGGCACACTCTCAGGCATCAATTGGCGAACCACTAGGCACACGGTATTAATTGGCCAAGTCGTAGGCACATTGTGAGGTATCACTTTTTCAATTACCAAGCCATCTTTGACAATATTTAGGCCCATGGTGCGCCTTCACTTGCCAACCTCTTGTCCAATTTCTAGGCACATGGGGAGGTGAGGCATCACTGGCTATCCACTTAACACACAATCGAGCGGTGCATTAATTGCCCAACCACTGGCCAAATTGACCAATTTCTAGCACATTTTGCGGTTTCACTTGGCCTTCTTTGGACACCCACTAGGCACATTGTGAGGTTTCACTTAGGGATGTCAATGGGGCGAAGCGGGGCCCGAGTCCCCTACCTCCGACCCCGACCCCGCCTTACAACACTCGTCCCCGCCCCCACCCCGTCCCCGCTTTAGAATGTTTGAAGAAACCCCGACTCCGACCCCCGACCCCGCTTTAGAACATCCGTCCCCGCCTCCAATCAACTTCATTTTGGCCCCATTTTGACCCCCGTTTTGAACCCCTGTTTGACCTCCTGTTTGACCCCTCTGTTTGACCCACTTCAATTTTTAAATTTTTTCTTTTAAAAAAAAAAACTATTTCATCATACCACTAAATCTAAAATAAACTAAATGCATATTCCATCATAGTAAACTACAAATATAAGACACAAGCTCATTTAAACATGTTTTGTCTCATAAAAAATTTTAAAAAAAATAAAGCTTCCAAACTAAAAACTTCAATACAAAATAATGAAATATTTCATATATCAAATACAACCACTATATAAATATAAATCATTATCCTTAAAAACTATAAATACAACAATCTTCCAAAATTCAGCTTTTAGTCTTTCACTCTTCAATTCAGCACATGTCCTGCAATGCATTAGAGATCAACCATAAGCAACTGTTGAAGAAAATGAAAAAAAATGAAATTCATGAACAATATTATGCTTTAATTTTAAAAAGAAAGAAAAGAAAACAGATTCTTTTAGTTCTAGGCATCTAGCATTCTGATAAAAGCCACCAACAATAACAAATAAATCTGTGGTTACCAAATAAAGTTCAGAAAAACAGAAAAAACAGAACTCAAGAAATAAGAAAAACAGAAAAACAAACTCAAGAAAACAGAAACTGTCCAGAAAAACAGAACTCAAGAAAACAGAAAAATAGAATTAGCAAATTGTCCAGAAAATGCTTATTTTATACATCCAAGCAAACAAATAAAAGTAAAATGCACTCTAAGAAACTGTACTTTAAGGATGAAATCCAGATGTACATGAAAACACAAGTCTATATGCTCCAACTAAGTCATCAAATTAGATCACGTGTTTGGCTTACAACATACCTTCTTCTCAGCCACTGACTTCAGTTTCTCCCACAATGCGTCTGTTGGAACTATGGATCATTCCATGACAATAGTGCAAATCTCGGTCACCTAAATAATATAGAAATAATTAATAATACTTTATTTTGAAGTAATTCATATATGAGAACAAAATAATAACATATTAATCAATGTACAAATTAATAGAGTTTACCACCTCATTATCATCCACATCATCTAAAATATTCATAAGCTCCCCATCAGAAGCTGTAAAAAAACATAAACATAATTAATTAAAAATGATAAACTAGTTAAAAAAACAGACAATAAATGAACTAGTTTTTTTTTATAATACCTTTCAATTTCCATGATAACCAATTTTGACCACACATTAATGCTTCAAGTGTAGTTGGAAGAAGCCTGCTACGATGTGGATTCACTATCCTACCTCCCGTACTAAAAGCAGACTCAGATGCTACTGTAGAAACTGGAACAGAAAAAATGTCTCTAGCAATCATCTGAAGAACAGGATATTTAGTTCCATTGTTCTTCCACCATGCCAAAATATCAAATTCTGAATTTCTTGGTAAATGTTTCTTCTACCAAATATCTATCTAATTCTGATTTTTCTTGCAAAGAACTATCCGTAACTGCTACAAGCTCATCAAATTCAGCAAGAGCATCTTCTTCTTCCATTTCTTCACCCCTTGACCGCTTTCCAAGCAAAGTATAACTTTCCTCCTTGTTGGACCTCTTCATTTTAGACTTGTATTCATTATACAAGTCAACACATAAAGTCTTAATATGCTCAATTCTAGTTGTAGAGTCACCACCAAATATTTTAGGAAACATAAAAACCACCAAAGTCATCTTATATCTAGGATCCAAAACTGTAGCCACACTCATAATGCCATGAACAACATTCCAATATTTTTCAAATTTAACAATCATTTTTTCAGCCATGATCTTCACCAATTCATTTTCACTACTAACTAACTTATTAAGCTTAACTCTAATTTCACAAATAGTAGTGAAAAATTCATTAACAGTAGGAGACTTGATCTTTGAAAATATATTTGTAGCTTTATAAAACAAACGTAAATGATCACATATTTCTTGTGCCAAAGACCACTCTTCTTCAGTTGGCAAGCAAGTAAATAGACGCTCTCTTTTCAACCTATAGAACACATCTTTGTACAACAAAGCTGTAGAAAGCATCAAGAATGTCGAATTCCATCTAGTTTTGCAATCTAAAGCAAGCTTCTTGGTATGTGGAGAATCTAGTTGACGTGCTGCTTCTTCGAATTTTTGTTCTCTTTTCGGTGAGGCTGTCCAAAATTTAACACTTTCACGAATCTTCTCAATCTCTTCACTGATTACTGACATTCCATCTTGAACTATCAAGTTCAAGATGTGTGCACAACATCTCATATGAAATAGACTACCATGCAAAATAAGTGAACTCTTGTCAAGTGTTCCCATAATATCATGAATAATTGCATCATTTGTTGAACAGTTATCAAGAGTTATTGTTGATAATTTTCTATCAATGTTCCAATCAAAAAAAGTATCCTCCAATACTTTACTTAACACCTCACTAGTGTGTGGAAAGGGAACATAAACAAACCTGTTAATAGTATAAAAAAGAAGAAGAAGTTTAGTTATATTTTAAAATCAATGAAAATCACTAAATAATCATTATAATATAAGTTTCTATTAATTTACCTTAAAATTCTGTGTTTGTAGCAGCCATGTATTATCAATAAAGTGTGCAGTAACAGCCATATAAGATCTATTATGGTGATTAACAGTCCACATATCACAAGTAATTGCAATCCTCCCAATATTCTTGTTCAGCAAATCAAACATCTTCTTTTTCTCATCAATGTAAATCTTCAAGATATCACTTTTCAAAGTATTTCTTGAGATAATTTTGAACATAGGTTGTAAATTTGTAATAAACCTTCGAAAACCATAATGATCAACCATGGACAAAGGATACTCATGTATAATTACCATTTCAGCCAAATCTTTCCTTGACACTTCAGGACTAAAATGGATTGTATCTAAAGTTGTCACAGTAGAAGATGGACTACTTTTATGTCCAGCCAACAAACATTGTTTAATATCTTGATTCTTTTTCTTTGGACATAATTTGAGATGATCAGTTAAGTGAGTTGTACCATTTTTAGAACCACTGACAAGTGAGAGGTTACAATATATACACTCAGCTCTAGGTTTGCCATTAAATGTGACTTGCCTAAAATGATACCATGCCTTTGACTTCTGCCTTCCTTTAGGTCCAACATCATCTTTGGCTTTTGTCACTTGATTTGCTATCTCATTTTCACTACTAATATTCACTTTATCAACAGGGCAATCAGATTGATTGGTACTATCTGTTTCAACGAATTTAACTGAACTTTGACTTTGTTCAGTTTCTTCCATCTGTGATTAATACCCATTAAAAACAGAAAAAATATTATTTTTAAAGACCAGAAAGTTGAACCAGAGATTGAAAATCAGAAACAAAGAGACAGAAGCAGAAACAGAAACAAAAACAGGGAGACAAACAGAAACAGAAACAAAGAAACAGATAAAATTCTACACCACAAAATGTTATTTAAAGATAAATAATAAAAGTTACAATGAGGATGAACCATTCTCTAGATTCTCTAGAATTTTTGGCTTTGAGATCTCCCAAGTGCTGAAAAGGATTTTGGATTGTTATCAGCAAGACATAGTTCTTGGTCTTTTCATGTTATAAAGATCCAAAATAATTTAGACATTGAAAATTGGGAAGCATAGACAGATCAACAAGAAAAAATGATAAATAACAAAAATATCCATGACTCCAATAACAGGAAGTAATGGCTAACATTTACAAGCAACAAAGGTTTTGAGTTCCTCTATCCACAATTCAAGCAAGATATTCTTGATCCAAAAAAGTGATCTTAAATTCGATCACTGCATTTGAACAACTCATTACAAAAGAGAACAAATTATAATCTTTTAGCAATTCAAGCATAATGTGGTTATGATTTTGATGTTTCAAGACTGCTAGTGCATTCTCTTGCATTCTACAACTGAGTAAGAATATATTCTGTCACAATTACTTTGCAGTCTACAGATTTGGATCATATTGTCCCCATGTATCAAGTGTATGACTTATCTTTACTCTCTAAACTTTATAATCAACAATTATTGGACATGAAAACAGTGGGTAGACATAGAGTAAAAATAATTTATTCATCATATATATATTTTGAGATAAAATAAGTTCAATCACTCAAGGGCTGAACTCTTAGTTCCAGTTTATCATGCATACTCAAGAAATTCAGAACAAACAGTCACTCATAGTTGATAACCTATTCTTCTTGTGGACTGAATTTTAGTACTATCAAGATGAAAAATTAGCAATTGTAATTTCTAGTAATGTTTCTGTGTAAACCCTTTAAGATATTCACAAATTTGATCACCAGAAATGCAAATACTTTCTCAAAAATAGAAGTTGATCTGAAACAATAATTTAAGCAGGTGATATTCTGTTGAATGAAAAAAACTTTTACCAATTCATCTTCCCAGCCCTATTCTTGGTTGTTCCTACTCATTTCTTTATGTTTTTCAGTAAGGAAGAAAACCAAACTGCACAGCAATCCACATATAGGAAGAAACAGGAACACATGAAAAAGGAAATTGAAGAGAAGAAGAAAGAATTTTCAAACAGTGAAAAAATTGCAGAGATATATAAGCTTGCTGAGGAAAAACAGGTATATATTTATTGCTGTCACAGATAGTTAACTCTTTTTACTATGTTTTATCTTGAGGATCACCGTTCAAGCCTAAGTAGAAAAGTTAACTGCAAGGAAAGAGAATTATTGTATACATTTTCTTCTGAACAATTTCACAGCCTTCTCAAATATTTTCCACTTCTCTTTCATAAAGAAATTGAAACAGCAATATCTATGAGGACATTTATCTGATTGAGCACTAAGAAATTATGATATATTTCTAAGATAAAAGGTAGTGTTCGGGCTATGTTAGAAATTTCAATCTGCAGCACATATTTATTGGTTCCCGTTTGCAATATATTTCCCGAAGCTGATAGATTTCCTGGAAATCATAATATTATCTTCTCATATGAAATTGAAGTATTTTTTAATTGATCAAATATCATCTACCAAATATGGTATCATTTCTGTATTTTTCAAATAATCAAGTATTAACAAGTTATTGTCATGCACAACAAGAATAAACTTAACATCATATATTATTTTTACTGTACAGGCAACTCAGAAAAGATGAAAAGTACTTTGTGGAAAATTTATCATGTGGAATATTAAGAATGAAACATGATAATAGCATCAAGCCTATAAGGGGGCCTAGGGCAACTGAAGAACGGGAAACATACCAGGACAGAGAGCAAAGCAATTATGAAAATCAGGGAGCTTGTATGAGTAAGTGATCAATAACTAACTCATTGTTGATCTCCAGAAGGATCTCCATATAGCCAAACACATTTACAGGAAGGAGCATTTTCTCTGTGGGATTTGCAGGGAAACAGCAAGAGGAGATGAGTCCTCTCTGTTCATTATGCCAGAACAGAAGACCAGGGACTGGAAATACAAGGGAATTCAGTTGGTCTGAAGTCCATTCTGCAACAAGCAGCTTCTCCTCACAAAACTTATTGTCTGTGCATGGTAGCAGGGTTTATGAAGGTCTACAGAGTGACGGACAAAGGATTGTTATCAGGGAACACAATTCTGCAACTATCAAATCTAAGGAATTTCCCTCAATAGTTCAGAAGCTAGGAAGGGTTAGGCATGAAAATGTGGCCATGCTGTTGGGATCATGTTTGAAAGGATCTTGCAGGCTCTTAGTCTACGAGTATATCTGCAATGGTTATCTTAACAGGCATTTATCAAGTAAAAACACTATTGACCTAAAGATTTAGTGTTTCTCATAGATAATTCTTGTAACTAAACATAAAACCAGTTTCTTTTTTCCCCCCCCAGAGAAAAGCACTGAATTGACATGGGAAAGAAGAGTGAGAATAGCATTTGGTGCTGCAAAAGGATTAGAGCATTTGCATGGTCTAGAGATCTATGGAAACATGAGACCGAGTAATATCCTCCTAACTTCATCTTGAGTCAAAGGGAAAGAAGAAAAATCAAATCAGAACTCAGAAGCATGGCTTGCATTTGCAATTTGAGTTGAGCCATGCCAAGGCAAAAACTATTTCCAGATTTGACAAAATAGATTAATTATGCAGTGATTCATGACCATCCTATTCCAATCCCATATACTTATCCTTACCTTCCAATCCCAAATATTGCTTAGACATACTGCAGATCAAAAAATTAAAACAGAAAGTGCAATCCCAACTGTTCTTGAATGACAGAGAGAAAACAAAACCATGAAAAAAAAAACCCGTCTCAGCTTAACTCAAATTGAGAGGAATATACAGAAATTAGAATAACTCAACTTAACTTAGATTGAGAGGAATATACAGAAATGAAAAAAACCGTCTCAGTTTAACTCAAAAATAAAAAATCAAGAATAATCATCCATAATCAAGAAAATGGTGTGAAGGAAAAAACCCAGAAAATATTACCTTCAGGGCGACTTGCGATTGGCGACGCAGATGGATGAGGTTGGTCGAAAATGGTTGCTCGGCGACTGGAGCTCTCGACGCTGCGACAGAGAGAGAAGCTCGCCTACTGAAGCTTTTGCTGGAGGCTGGTCGGCGTGAGACTGAGAGACAGGGAGAGGCGTGAGTCGACGGGTGAAAGTCTGAAAGAAGACAGACTGAACTCTGTCTGAAGAGTTAGGGGATTAGGGCTTAGTAATTAATTTCATTTTTAGTCTTTAGATTTAATTTCATTTTTTTATATTGTTTTTTCTTTTAAGCAATTAAAGGAAAATACAGTCCTTTTCTTTAATTTATTAGGACTGATAATAGTATTTTCATTATATATTTTTTAGTTTCAAGTACTTTGAAAATAATTCATAGGTTGAACAAAAATAAATATTTTAGTTACATAGTTTTTTTTGTTCATATAATTAATAATGTAACTCAAAGTTAATTAGATATATAGTTATTATATAATTTATGGTCACATATTTTTTTTATATTCATATATAGTTAATAATGTAACTCATAGTTAGTTAGGTATATAGTTAATATTATAAACTTATTTAAATAAATATAGTTAATAATATAATTTATAGTTACATAGTTTTTTTTAATCATCATATATATATATATATATATAATAATATAACTATTTTAAGTATATCGTTAATATTATAAACTTATTTAAATTAATATAGTTAACTATATAATTTATAGTTATATAATTTTTTTTTAATCTTCACATATGATTCTTGGTTAATAATGTGATTCATAATTACTTAGTCAATAATATAAACTCATTTTAATCTACATAGTTAATAATATAAACTTATTGAATCAATACAGTTAATAATATAATTCATAGTTAGTTAAGTATATATATTTAATAATATAAACTCATTTAAATCAATATAGTTAATAATCATAGTTTCATAGTTCTTTTAAGTTTTAACTTTCATATATAGTTACATAAATAAAATAATATAAATATTTTAATTTACATTCTTAATAATATGATTCATAATTACTTAGTCAATAATAT
>SRSM01000703.1:70000-80000 GCA_019593545.1 Apocynum venetum | reverse complement strand
AACAGCATATTCTGCAAGAAAATGAGCCTAAGATCGATGATGGCAAAAAATGGGCAGCCTTGTTAAAGAATAATAGAAAACAAGAGTATTGGCATAAACTGGAAACGCATACTACTGAAGAATTCCCTCTTATTCTTGACAAGGATCTTTGTAACGTTGATGAGAAATGTGGCTATCCGTTAATTGGCTATGTGCAAGGTAGATTTCCTGGATTACAAGCCATACACAAGGAATGTCGGAAATGGCAAGTGCCTTATAAATTCTGCACTCATGCTAGTGGATGGATTGTGTTTAAGTTTGATGATGAAGAGTCTAGAGATGTTGTGCTGAGTAAAGGGCCGTATTTCATATATGGCAAACCTCTCCTCTTGAAAACTATGCCTCATACCTTCAATTTTAAGGTGGAAGAAATTGCCAAGATGCCAATTTGGATCCAATTGCCTAGCCTACCTCTTGCTTGCTGGTCTACAACTGCTTTGAGTATCATTGCTTCTAAAATTGGTAAGCCTATAGCTATGGATTTACTAACCTCAACAATGGAACGCATCTCCTATGCTAGAATTCTGGTGGAAGTTGATTTTAGTAAGGAATTGGTGAGGGAAGTGGTTTATCGCTTATCAACGGGTGTACAAACGCAGAAAAATCATTTATGAATTTGAGTCACATTTTTGCACCAATTGTAATGTGTTTGGGCATTCATTAAAGGCCTGCAAATTTGTGTGTCAAACTGAAATTGAAAATGATAATGAAAATGCTCCTAAAACGGACCAATTTGTTACTAATGAACCAGTTGCAAAAGTGATGAATGTGGATGCTGGAAAAATGGTTAAAGGGACCATGTCAGGCGCCCAGAAATTTGCTACTACAGCTGCAAGGATTGACAATAACTCTTCAGAAGTTTTGACGGGTAGGAATGACTCTGCAGGGACTGATCATGATTGAACCATAATTAGATTGGTTTTTAGAAGCTTAATGTGTTGTTTATTGAGATAAAATCTACCTAATTGTGTGTTTATGTGCTTAAATTGGTTCTTTACACTTTTATCTTTGTTTACAGGTATTTTGAAAGTATTTTAACATGTTTAGAAGGCATTGGAGGAAGATAGGAGGTTTAACAAGTTGTTTTGCAAGCAAAATGGAGTGGACGCGCCTCAGAAACCAATTGGACGCGTACTTGAAGCAGTGGACGCGTCACTATTCATCCACGCGTCCATTCTCAGTAGTTTTGGTGCCTCACGCGTCCACTTGGACGTATCTGACAGCCTCGCGCGTCCACTTTTGACAGCACGCGCGTCCACTCTCAGAATTGAAGATTTTGGGCAGTTTTTTAGTAGTTTTGAATTAGGACTCTTATGTAACTAACCCTAGGACCTTTTCTAATTATTTATAGGGTTTATTAGCTTAGTTTTTGGGGTGTCAAACACCTTAGATATTTTCTTCCGGAGCATTGTAGGAGATCAAGGGTTGGAGCTTCTCGGGAAATCGGATTTCCATCTAATGAGTTTCTCTCTTTCCCTTAATCTTTCTATGATGTTTTCCTTTATGTTTTGTGAGTAAACGTTTATAGTTGGCAAGGACATGCATTAGGTTTACTTTATTCGGGGATATGAGATTTATGTTTTGTAATTAAAAACCCGATCTTTTCAAGGAATCATTATTTCTATTTGAGTATTTGAACAATTCTTGGTTTTATTCTATCAATTGTGTTATTTCAATTATTATTGGCCATCTTAATTGTTTTACATAGTTGATTAACTAGGGTTATGCAGAATCGGTTTTCGGTAACCAAAAGTAGTAACTATTGATTAATTTAAATCTGTGTTTGATTAATTGATAGGGAATTGTTTGAAACGAATTGCATGATTTTAATCGGCCATTAACTTTATGTAATTTGTGTTGATGTTGTCCTCGAGCTGAATAACTTAATTGACTATCTTATGCGAGCGATTCGGTAATTTGGTTTAATGAGGTTAAAGTTAATTTGCCGTGCTTCTTGGGAATTAACCTAATTTTTACAGGAATTGGAATTTGCTGCGCTACGCGGAATTCTAAGTCATTACTCAAATAAGTTGTTATCGATGATTAATCCCGAATAAATAAAACCGAAATACAAAGTCCTTGCTAACGTCTTTTTATCCATTGATTTCTAGTTATTTTGTGAATTACTTATTTTTAAGTTTTAATCTTTTTAGATAAAAACCAAATCTTTTCCCCCCAAATTCGTGATTAGTTTACTTAATCAAAAAATTTTATAAATCCCTGTGGGTTCGACCCTTACTTGCCCTAACTATATAAGTTGGTTGAGTTTGGTATTAATTTGATAGCGCAACGACACGCTCGTCACATTTTGGCGCCGCTACCGGGGATTTGTTTAAAATTTTGAGATTAAGTTTTCTAATCTTTTTCTTTGTTTTTGATTTTCAAGTTTTTCTCTCTTGTGACAAATTCAAAAGCTTGAATCTTAGATATTCATTTTTTCTACGTTGTTAATTTCTTTCTTTATTTGGTTTTGATTTTTGTATGTATTCCTCTTATTCTCAATATGATGACTCTAGGATGGATGTTGTAAATTATCAATCTTTGCAGAACAAAATAGATAACCTTACTTCTTTGGTAAGGGGCTATATTATTGGAAGAAAGAATGCTAGATCCTTTGAGTGTTCTAATGGATTTAGTGGTTATTCATATCCACTTTCTCATAGATCTGCCTTATTCTCAATCTAGGTGGGATGAATTTGGAAATAGTTATCCTAATTATATCTATGAGCCTAGTTATGATAACTTTCCTAGGAATAACTATCCTCCTAATTATTATGCTCAAGATTCCCTTCCTATCTCTCAAGATCAATCTCGCATCATGTCTCTTGAAGAAGTTATCAAGTCCATAGCCTCTAATACTCTTAATTTTCAACAAGAGACCAAATTAAGAATCCAAAATCTCGAGAGTCAATTAGGTCAACTAGCTTCTGAGTTTAGTGAAATTAAGGACCAACTTACTCATGATGCTTCATTCCATTTGTTGAGTCCTAGTGAGGATGAGTCTAATGTTGATCTTATTGAAGCTGAAGAATTAGAGAATGGGCATATTTTTCGTAATAAGGTAGTTCCTAGCATTCATGAGTTTGAAGAATCGCCTATTTCCATTAATAATCCACAATCTCCTTCTTTTGTCATCCAATGTGAGTTTGAGGAATCAAATATTGAAACCATAGAAAAGCCTCACAATGTAGAAGTTGAAACCAATCCTAGTGTCTTACATTCTTCTTTGTGTCATGATGTGTGTAATATTGAACATATTGATTTTATCATGCCACATAATTTTGATGGGTTGAGTTGTACTAACTTGCTAAATTTTTATTTGACTTCTACTAATTGTTTGTTTGAGGATTTCATGGTAGGTACTCTATATGAAATAAATAAATTTTGGAAGCATGGAGTCATAAAGCTTAAAGAAGTAAAAATGGATGCTCCTCTATTCCATGAGAGGGAAGGCATTGGATAATTTGGTTCTGGAGGTCGAGCCAAAGACCTTAAACAAAGGCGCTTATTGGGAGGCAACCCAAGATGAATATCCTTTTATTTACTTTTCTATTTTGTTTCTATCATTTAGGTGTTATTTATTTATTTATTTTTACAGGTATAGGGAAGGCCTAACATTGATCCAGAGTCCAATTATTGTGAAATAAACAGAAAACATCAGATGACAAAAACTACTGAGAGTGGACGCGCGAACTTCCTCTCACGCGTCCAAGTGGACGTGCCCATTACTTCACGCGGCCACCTCTGGGAAGAATTACTGAGAGTGGACGCATCATTCCCCTCTCACGCGTCCAAGTGGACGCGTCAAGCTACTTCACGCGGCTACCTCTGGGAAGAACTACTGAGAGTAGACGCATCCCTGTCTTCTCACGCGTCCCTAACTTGAAGAACAAATCTATGCACTTCGAGCTTCCATTCCTAGATTTTCCCTCGGGTGACATCCTTCTTTTTCTCTACTTGTTCTTGGATTTGTTTGCCTTTTTTTTTTTTCTTGTCTTGATTATGTTATGACATTGAGGACAATGTCTCGTTCCAGTGTGGGGGAGTCTTGTTTTTAATGTTTGTGTTTTTCTGTTTTCGTTTATTGTTATTATTGTTTATTGTCGTTTATTGAAAAAAAAAGTTTTGTTTTTATGCATGTTTGTGTGTTTCTTATGCATATGATGAAACTTATACAAGTCTATTTTAATTGATAGAATTTTGATATTATTTGTGCTTTAAGTTCTCTATTTATTATGAGGAATCTTGACACTCTATGAGTTTTTGTGAAACATCAAAATTGTCATTTTTGGATGATTTGTGGTAGTTGATTTAAATTGACATGGCTATTTTTAGTAAAAAAATCTTGATTTTTGAAATCACTTTTGACAAGTTTGAATGAGTTTAAGTTTACTTTTGACTTAGATACATTCATGGTCAATTTAGACACTCTAGAACTTGTTTTCTCACACTCTTGAGGCGAAATATGATTGAATTTGGTTGACTTGGGGATGACATAAGGCCTTCTTTGGACGTTTGAGCCTTTCTTGAGCCACCCTTTCTATATTATACCCCTCGATCCTATTTTGAACTTTAATGTTGTGATTGATGAATCCATTATTATCTTTCTTTGTAAGCCTTTGAGAATAACGTTTAAAACCTTTACATGTTATAATTGTCAGGAGATTTCTTTGAAATATCTTTAGATTGACACTTGTGAAGTTTATGATTATGATAAAAAGGTGTTGAAAAGGTTTTGCAAAGTGTGTTGAGGGTTGATGGAACGTATCTTGGAATTTTTAAAGAGAAAAGGAGTTTGTCTTCTCTACTAAAGAAAAGAGAGCAAAAGTCCAAAAGAAAAGAGAGACATTTGATGAAAAAGAGTGAAGTGCTTAAAAAGAAAGAAAGAAAAAAAAAAGAAAAGAAAAAGAGAGCACTTGAGAAATAGAGAAAACAAAAGAGTTCCAAGACTGTCCGAAGTATATGAGTTGGTTGATATGGTTGAATGTAAA
Source organism: Apocynum venetum (assembly GCA_019593545.1). NCBI lineage: Eukaryota > Viridiplantae > Streptophyta > Magnoliopsida > Gentianales > Apocynaceae > Apocynum > Apocynum venetum. Next base: position 74,970 of record SRSM01000703.1, on the reverse strand, counting down.
TAAGGAAGAGAAGTGTCAATTGAAGAACTTTGGTTTCAAAAGTCTTTTATCCTTTTGTGTAATTCTCTTGACTACTTTGTTTACCTTACCTTTCTTTGTTAACCAACACCCAAGCCTAACGTTACGTGCTTCAAGTCCAATTTGACTCAAGTCGACCTTATTCTTTCCATTAGTGGAGAGATGTGTGAGATTACAAGCCTATGGTAGTGTGGATATTACTTATGGTATGACTATGATGTGTTTGAGTTGATTGTGGTTTGATTGAATTTGTTCTTGTTACTTGTGAATGGTTTTTAACTCTAAAATGATTTTTATTGGTTTTCAAAGTTTTTCAGCCATGTTAAGGATAGTTAACTATTACAATGAGTTTGTAAGTAATGATGTAACACACATGCACGATTTATTTTAAAAATTAGAGTTGATGGATGACTTTGAGGATTATTGGAGAGAATTTGGTGCAAATGAATTGAGGTTCTTGAGATTATTTGACTTGTTTTCTGAGAAATTTAAATTTTGATTTTGTTTCTTTATGTTGTTATTTTTCTTGAGGACAATCAAAGGTTTAGTGTGGGGAAATTTGATTGAACCATAATTAGATTGGTTTTTAGAAGCTTAATGTGTTGTTTATTGAGATAAAATCTACCTAATTGTGTGTTATGTGCTTAAATTGGTTCTTTACACTTTTATCTTTGTTTACAGGTATTTTGAAAGTATTTTAACATGTTTAGAAGGCATTGGAGGAAGATAGGAGGTTTAACAAGTTGTTTTGCAAGCAAAATGGAGTGGACGCACCTCAGAAACCAATTGGACGCGTACTTGAAGAAGTGGACGCGTCACTATTCATCCACGCGTCCATTCTCAGTAGTTTTGGTGCCTCACGCGTCCACTTGGACGTTTCTGACAGCCTCGCGCGTCCACTTTTGACAGCACGCGCGTCCACTCTCAGAATTGAAGATTTTGGGCAGTTTTTTAGTAGTTTTGAATTAGGACTCTTATGTAACTAACCCTAGGACCTTTTCTAATTATTTATAGGGTTTATTAGCTTAGTTTTTGGGGTGTCAAACACCTTAGATATTTTCTTCCGGAGCATTGTAGGAGATCAAGGGTTGGAGCTTCTCGGGAAATCGGATTTCCATCTAATGAGTTTCTCTCTTTCCCTTAATCTTTCTATGATGTTTTCCTTTATGTTTTGTGAGTAAACGTTTATAGTTGGCAAGGACATGCATTAGGTTTACTTTATTCGGGGATATGAGATTTATGTTTTGTAATTAAAAACCCGATCTTTTCAAGGAATCATTATTTCTATTTGAGTATTTGAACAATTCTTGGTTTTATTCTATCAATTGTGTTATTTCAATTATTATTGGCCATCTTAATTGTTTTACATAGTTGATTAACTAGGGTTATGCAGAATCGGTTTTCGGTAACCAAAAGTAGTAACTATTGATTAATTTAAATCTGTGTTTGATTAATTGATAGGGAATTTTTTGAAACGAATTGCATGATTTTAATAGGCCATTAACTTTATGTAATTTGTGTTGATGTTGTCCTCGAGCTGAATAACTTAATTGACTATCTTATGCGAGCGATTCGGTAATTTGGTTTAATGAGGTTAAAGTTAATTTGCCGTGCTTCTTGGGAATTAACCTAATTTTTACAGGAATTGGAATTTGCTGCGCTACGCGGAATTCTAAGTCATTACTCAAATAAGTTGTTATCGATGATTAATCCCGAATAAATAAAAACCGAAATACAAAGTCCTTGCTAACGTCTTTTTATCCATTGATTTCTAGTTATTTTGTGAATTACTTATTTTTAAGTTTTAATCTTTTTAGATAAAAACCAAATCTTTTTCCCCCAAATTCGTGATTAGTTTACTTAATCAAAAAATTTTATAAATCCCTGTGGGTTCGACCCTTACTTGCCCTAACTATATAAGTTGGTTGAGTTTGGTATTAATTTGATAGCGCAACGACACGCTCATCAGAACAGAACGCGGAAATGACAGTATTGCCAGGACCTTCTGGTGAAGCTGCAAGTACAACTCCAAATGCTATGGTGCTGCAGGAGTTAACAGAGAAACTGAATACTGGAAATGATGGACTACCAGATAATTCTGGTATAAATGAAAATAATACTCCAATTACTAAGGGGCTGAATGAACTGAAGGGGCAGAAGCTTACGCAAACAACTGGGAAGCTTAAGAACAAGGTGGTGACTGCCAAGTTACTAGCGGATGAATTACTGGACCAGCAAGAAGCCGAGCAGCCAACCTCTCCTAATGCTGATGATGCAAACCTGGATGCGTCCTCTTCTAAGGTGCTTTGTTCTCCTAAACCTCTAGTAGTTGCCTTACCTTCTACGAGAGATGGAAAAATTGCAGATTCTTGTGCTTGCTGCGATAACCAAATTTGTGCTGAAAAGGAGCATGATGACTTTACCCTAGTGGAAAAAAGAGGAAAAAAGAAGAAAAACCAGTTAACCTCTATGAATACTGGAAATGTTTTGAGCCATAAATTGTTATTGCATTCTAAAGAAATGAAGGTGAAAGAGAGAAAGAAGCTAGGTAAGCATCTTGTTTACTAATGAAAATTTCTGCATGGAATATTAGGAGCATTAATAAGCCTCTTAAACAAAATGGTGCTGAAAAGTTTTTGAGGAAGAATAACATTAGTATTGCTGCCTTTTTAGAAACTAAATTGGATGCTGAGAAACTTAATGCTTTGATGAAGCGAAAATTTAAGACATGGAACTTTCTTACAAACTTTGACATTGTGGATGGTGGCAGAATTTTGGTGATGTGGGATTCAAATAAAGTTCTTGTAAATGGAATGAATATTTGTGAACAAGTGATTCATTGCAGTGTTAGCTGTAAAACCTCTGGACAGATTCTTGAACTTTGTTTCATTTATGGAATGCATTCAATCTCGGCTCGGAAGCCTCTATGGGACCAACTGCACACTATAAGCAAAGGCATTCAGCACCCTTGGCTTTTACTTGGCGATTTCAATTCTATTCTTCACCCGAAAGATAGATGGAATGGCAGGGCAGTAACCCCTTATGAATTTCGAGACTTTAGCTCTTGCTGCTCAACACTTGGCCTTGCTGAATTGCCCTTTACTGGATGTTTCTATACTTGGTCTAATAATACTGTCTGGACCAAGATAGATAGGGTCCTTGCAGGGCCCTCCTGGATTAATTCTCCCTTACAATGTTCTGTAAACTTTCTAGCCCCTGGATGCTTATCTGATCACTCTGCATATATCATTTCATTGCTGCAGCAATTGAATCCTACAATCAAATCGTTCAAATTCTTTAATTTCTGGACTGACCATGCAGATTTTCATGCCATTGTCAATGATACTTGGCAAATGAACATCCCAGGAACCAAACAGTTTCTCTTGTGCAGAAAATTGAAAGTTCTAAAGAAGTCTCTTAAAGCTTTAAACAGAAGAGCCTTCTCTCATATTTCATCTCGAGTGGAACAAGCCAATCTTAACCTTGAAATGGCCCAGCAGCAGCTTGCTTTGCAGCCGGAAGATGGCCCTCTCAAGGACTCGCTGCCTCACTTGAAAAACACTGCTTTTAAACTGGTTGAGGCGGAGCTCAGTTTTTATTCTCAAATTGCTAAGTGTAAGCAGCTGAAAGATGGAGACCGTTGCACCAGATTTTTCCATGACATTGCCAACAGAAATGCCAAGAGAAACTACGTCTCCAGCATCTCTAGGTCTGATGGCTCGCTCACTACTTCTTCCTCTGAAATTTCTGAGGAGTTTCTCAGGTTTTATACCAATCTGCTGGGGACAAGCTCCCATGATTCAGACATCTCAGAGACATTTATTTCTTCTGGCCCAAAGCTTAACTCTGAGCTTACTGCCAAACTTGTGACGCCTATTACTGATTCAGAAATCAAAGCTACCTTCTTCAAGAATGCTTGGAACATTGTAGGCACCTCGGTCATTGATGCTTGTCAAGAATTCTTCTCTTCTGCCAAGCTTCTTAAGCAACTCAACCACACGGGACTTACTCTTATTCCCAAATCGGAACACTCTTCGGGAGTAGGAGATTTCCGACCTATTGCTTGCTGCAATGTTACCTATAAGGTCATCTCAAAAATCCTTGCAGCTCGATTGAATCTCGTTCTAGAGGCACTAGTGAACAAAGCACAATCCGCATTTATTGGGGGCAGAAGCATGATGGAAAATATTTTCCTAGCTCAAGAACTTCTACGTGGGTATAACTGTAAAAAGTCTACTCCACGGTGCCTTCTCAAAATCGACCTACGTAAGGCCTATGATTCTGTCAGTTGGAAATTCCTCCAGGGAGTGCTCGTGGGACTAAACTTTCCTGCCTTATTTATCTCGTGGATTATGCAATGCGTCACTACCGCTTCTTATTCTATCAATTTTAATGGCACAATGCATGGCTTCTTCTTGGGCAAAAGAGGCCTTCGCCAAGGTGATCCGCTCTCACCTTTTCTTTTTGTTCTCTGCATGGAATATCTTTCCAGAGTTTTCCATTGTAAGACTTCAAATCCGGCTTTCACCTTCCATCCTTTGTGTGAAAGAATGCGAATTTCCCATCTTGCCTTCGCGGATGACTTGATGGTATTTACTCGAGGCGATTCCAAATCTGTTACCATCATTATGGAATGCTTAGAGCATTTTGCTGCTGTGTCGGGGCTGCGACTTAATGAGTTTAAATCAAATCTTTTTGCTGCTGGTATCAAAAAGGAAGTCCTTCATTCTATCTTGCAAATCACTGGCTTTAAAACTGGTGAGATGCCTTTCCGATATTTGGGCATACCCCTTATGGCCCAAACGCTTCAGGTTTGTCATTACTCGCCCTTTCTTGACAAAATCATGAAGTATCTTACCTCTTGGATAGCCAATTCTTTGTCATATGCGGGACACTTGGAACTGATACGTTCAGTCCTTCAAGGACTTGAATGTTTCTGGCTCTCTATTTTT
>SRSM01000703.1:57500-62500 GCA_019593545.1 Apocynum venetum | reverse complement strand
CAACTGCTTTGAGTATCATTGCTTCTAAAATTAGTAAGTGAAAAACCTAAGAGGGGGGGGGGGGTGAATTAGGTTTTTAACCGATTTTTTCCTCTTTAAATTAAACAAGCTTTCTAAGATAACAAATATCAAACACTTGGTGTTCAACCAAAGTATGAAAAGATGAGTTTAAGAAAAGAAGCAATGAACACAAAGATTTATAGTGGTTCGGTTTATCCAACAAAACCTAATCCACTACCTTGAGCTATCTACTCAAGGATTTCACAAAACCTTTCACTAATATAGTAAGAGAGAATACAATAGAGGCTCACCCAATTCCCTTAGGGTTTTACAACATAAACCTCTTAACCAACCAAGGTTCACTCAACACTTTGAGTTTTACAATATAACCTTGTCTACACACCTATCTCTATTACAACAATTAATGAAAAAGAAGCTCTTAACACAAACACAGTTTTCTATGGTTCAAGGCTCACTCTAACCCTTAGAGTTTTAAGCTTAATGCAACCTTGAACAAAACAATCAAGATATGAATAAGAAGAGTTTGATATATGAAATCACCTTAATGTGAAGATATATCAATGTAAAGCATAAATACCTCTTTGAGTAATGTTTTCTTGTAAGTTGCTCAAGAACCCCAATGATTTTGTATAAATCTCACTTTGATGAATTTTACAATATGAATGTTAAGATTTGGTTTCAAAATAATCTCCAGAGGTTCTATGAAGTAATAGGATCAGATTTTTGCTCAAAAAATAGTTGATATGAGTTGTTTAAACGATTGGGTATTTATATGTATGCACCAACGGTCATAAAAATGGCTGTTTGAATCCCACTCAGGAGAAGTGCGGTCGACCGCAAATCAGGAGGGTCGTCCGCACCATCATCCGCAAATGTTCCAGAGAACTCTTGACAACCTGCGGACGATGATCTCAAAAGTCCGGTCGACCGCTCCATCATCCGCAAGTGTTCCAGAGAACACTTGACAATCTGCGGACGATACTCTGAGAAGTCTGGTCGACCGCATGATTTGTGGTCGTCCACACTTTTGTCAGGTCGACCACAAATGCATTAAAACTATGCAGAACAAGTTTCCAAACAACTCTAAGATTTTGCAAACTATATTTTATGAATTTTGAGGTATGTGCATGTATTTTAAAAATCATTTTACTTTTATTGAGCAATCTATGGAACTCATTACTCAAAGAGATAGACCTAGAGATAATCAAAGATAAATAAAGAATTAAATCTACACCTCTAGATCCTATCTAATCCAGAAACTCTTATCTTCAATGCTTGACATCAAAAGCTCTTTTCTGAAGAATTGAAACTTTGATCTTGCAAGGATTAGATATATGAATCCTAAGAGATTATCATTAATACAATAAAACCATTAGTCATTGTCAATGTTTGTCATTTAATCAAAATTAAGATATTAAAAGCTTTAAGGCTTTCAGTAAGCCTATAGCTATGGATTTACTAACCTCAACAATGGAACGCATCTCCTATGCTAGAATTCTGGTGGAAGTTGATTTTAGTAAGGAATTGGTGAGGGAAGTGGTTTATCGCTTATCAACGGGTGTACAAACGCAGAAAATCATTTATGAATTTGAGCCACATTTTTGCACCAATTGTAATGTGTTTGGGCATTCTTTAAAGGTCTGCAAATTTGTGTGTCAATCTGAAACTGAGAATGAAAATGAAAATGAAACTGCTCCTAAAATGAATCAGCTTGTTACTAATAAACCAGTGGCAAATGTGCTGAATGTGGATGCTGGAAAAAAGGTTAAAGGGACCAAGTCAGGCGCCCAAAATTCTGCTACTACAGCTGCAGGGATTGACATCAACTCCTCAGTAGTTTTGACAGGAAGGAATGACTCTGCAAGGGTTGAACAGAACGCGGAAATGACAGTATTGCCAGGACCTTCTGGTGAAGCTGCAAGTACAACTCCAAATGCTATGGTGCTGCAGGAGTTAACAGAGAAACTGAATACTGGAAATGATGGACTACCAGATAATTCTGGTATGATTGACAATAATACTCCTAAGGCTAAGGGGCTGAATGAATTGAAGGGACAGAAGCCTACGCAAATAACTGGGAAGCTTAAGAACAAGGTGGTGACTGCCAAGTTACTAGCGGATAAGTTATTGGATCAGCAAGAAGCCGAGCAGCCAACCTCTCCTAATGCTGATGATGCAAACCTGGATGCGTCCTCTTCTAAGGTGCTTTGTTCTCCTAAACCTCTAGTAGTTGCCTTACCTTCTACGAGAGATGGAAAAATTGCAGATTCTTGTGCTTGCTGCGATAACCAAATTTGTGCTGAAAAGGAGCATGATGACTTTACCCTAGTGGAAAAAAGAGGAAAAAAGAAGAAAAACCAGTTAACCTCTATGAATACTGGAAATGTTCTTAGCCATAAATTGTTATTGCATTCTAAAGAAATGAAGGTGAAAGAGAGAAAGAAGTTAGGCAAGCCTCTTGTTTCCTAATGAAAATTTCTGCATGGAATATTAGGGGCTTTAATAAGCCTCTTAAACAAAATGGTGCTGAAAATTTTTTGAGGAAGAATAATATTTGCATTGCTGCCTTTCTAGAGACTAAATTGGATGCTGAGAAACTTAATGCTTTGATGAAGCGAAAATTTAAGACATGGAATTTTCTTACAAACTTTGACATAGTGGATGGTGGCAGAATTTTGGTGATGTGGGATTCGAATAGAGTTTTTGTGAATGGAGTGAATATTTGTGAACAAGTGATTCATTGTAGTGTTAGCTGTAAAACCTCTGGACAGATTATTGAACTTTCTTTCATTTATGGAATGCATACAATCTCGGCTCGGAAGCCTCTATGGGACCAACTGCACACTATAAGCAAAGGCATTCAGCACCCTTGGCTTTTACTTGGCGATTTCAATTCTATTCTTCACCCGAAAGATAGATGGAATGGCAGGGCAGTAACCCCTTATGAATTTCGAGACTTTAGCTCTTGCTGCTCAACACTTGGCCTTGCTGAATTGCCCTTTACTGGATGTTTCTATACTTGGTCTAACAATACTGTCTGGACCAAGATAGATAGGGTCCTTGCAGGGCCTTCCTGGATTAATTCTCCCTTACAATGTTCTGTAAACTTTCTAGCCCCTGGATGCTTATCTGATCACTCTGCATATATCATTTCTTTGCTGCAGCAATTGAGCCCTACAATCAAATCGTTCAAATTCTTTAATTTCTGGACTGACCATGCAGATTTTCAGGCCATTGTCAATGATACTTGGCAAATGAACATCCCAGGAACCAAACAGTTTATCTTGTGCAGAAAATTGAAAGTTCTGAAGAAGTCTCTTAAAGCCTTAAACAGAAGAGCCTTCTCTCATATTTCATCTCGAGTGGAACAAGCCAATCTTAACCTTGAATTGGCCCAGCAGCAGCTTGCTTTGCAGCCGGACGATGGCCCCCTTAAGGACTCATTGCCTCACTTGAAAAGCACTGCTATTAAACTGGCTGAGGCGGAGCTCAGTTTTTACTCTCAAATTGCTAAGTGTAAGCAGCTGAAAGATGGAGACCGTTGCACCAGATTTTTCCATGACATTGCCAACAGAAATGCCAAGAGAAACTACGTCTCCAGCATCTCTAGGTCTGATGGCTCGCTCACTACTTCTTCCTCTGAAATTTCTGAGGAGTTTCTCAGGTTTTATACCAATCTGCTGGGGACAAGCTCCCATGATTCAGACATCTCAGAGACATTTATTTCTTCTGGCCCAAAGCTTAACTCTGAGCTTACTGCCAAACTTGTTGAGCCTATTACTGATTCAGAAATCAAAGCTGCCCTCTTTGATATAGGCGACAATAAGGCACCTGGCCCTGATGGATACTCAGCATTCTTCTTCAAGAATGCTTGGAACATCGTAGGCACCTCGCTCATTGATGCCTGTCAAGAATTCTTCTCTTCTGCCAAGCTCCTGAAGCAACTCAACCACACGGGACTTACTCTTATTCCCAAATCGGAACACTCTTCGGGAGTAGGAGATTTCCGACCTATTGCTTGCTGCAATGTTACCTATAAGGTCATCTCAAAAATCCTTGCAGCTCGATTGAATCTCGTTCTAGAGGCACTAGTGAACAAAGCACAATCCGCATTTATTGGGGGCAGAAGCATGATGGAAAATATTTTCCTAGCTCAAGAACTTCTACGTGGGTATAACTGTAAAAAGTCTACTCCACGGTGCCTTCTCAAAATCGACCTACGTAAGGCCTATGATTCTGTCAGTTGGAAATTCCTCCAGGGAGTGCTCGTGGGACTAAACTTTCCTGCCTTATTTATCTCGTGGATTATGCAATGCGTCACTACCGCTTCTTATTCTATCAATTTTAATGGCACAATGCATGGCTTCTTCTTGTGATCCGCCAAGGTGATCTGCTCTCACCTTTTCTTTTTGTTCTCTGCATGGAATATCTTTCCAGAGTTTTCCATTGTAAGACTTCAAATCCGGCTTTCACCTTCCATCCTTTGTGTGAAAGAATGCGAATTTCCCATCTTGCCTTCGCGGATGACTTGATGGTATTTACTCGAGGCGATTCCAAATCTGTTACCATCATTATGGAATGCTTAGAGCATTTTGCTGCTGTGTCGGGGCTGCGACTTAATGAGTTTAAATCAAATCTTTTTGCTGCTGGTATCAAAAAAGAAGTCCTTCATTCTATATTGCAAATCACTGGTTTTAAAACTGGTGAAATGCCTTTCCGATATTTGGGCATACCCCTTATGGCCCAAACACTTCAGGTTTGTCATTACTCGCCCTTTCTTGACAAAATCATGAAGTATCTTACATCTTGGACAGCCAATTCTTTATCATATGCGGGACGTTTGGAACTGATACGTTCAGTCCTTCAAGGACTTGAATGTTTCTGGCTCTCTATTTTTCCAGTACCTCGTACTGTGCTAAACCATTTCATTCGTTTATGCCGTTCTTTTCTTTGGAATGGCAAACGATCGCTGGTCGCTT
>SRSM01000703.1:22500-45000 GCA_019593545.1 Apocynum venetum | reverse complement strand
CAGCCCGGGCTTTGGCCGCCGCCCCAATCCACGCTGGTCCGCGCCCCGCGTTGATCGGCGGACCGGCTCATCACCGTTCCACATCCGACCGGGGAGCATCGCCGGCCCCCATCTGCTTCCCTCCAGACAATTTCAAGCACTCTTAGATTCTCTTTTCAAATTCCTTTTCATCTTTCCCTTGCGGTACTTGTTTGCTATCGGTCTCTCACCCGTATTTAGCCTTGGACAGAATATACCGCCCGATTGGGGCTGCATTCCCAAACAACCCGACTCGCCGACAGCGCCTCGTGGTGCGATAGGGTCCGAGCACGACGGGACTGTCACCCTCTCCGGTGCCCCATTTCAGGGGACTTGTGCTCGGTCCGCTGTTGAGGACGCTTCTCCAAGCTACAATTCGAACGATGATGCCATTCGATTCTAAGCTTGGGCTCTTCCCGGTTCGCTCGCTGTTACTAGAGGAATCCTTGTTAGTTTCTTTTCCTCCGCTTATTGATATGCTTAAACTCAGCGGGTAGCCCCGCCTGACCTGGGGTCGCGGTCGTGGCAGTCGCTCCTCCCTCGGGAGAGCGAGGGGTTTGGTAAAGGGTCGTGTCGTCTCCTCGGCCGCGATCGCAATCTGGTTGATAGTTTCAACCACCACTTGTCGTGACGTCCGAGGCGAGGGACTTCGGGCGCAACTTGCGTTCAAAAACTCGTTGGTTCACGGGATTCTGCAATTCACACCAAGTATCGCAGTTTGCTACGTTCTTCATCGATGCGAGAGCCTAGATATCCGTTGCCGAGAGTCGTTTTAGATTCCGATGGAGCCCTTTCCCCCCGAGACCCACGCCACGAACTGGCGAGCCACGAGAGCGGGCATTCCATTTGCATATTCCTTGGCGCTTTCCGCGCCGATTTTTTTGTTTCTTGGCACGACAGGTAGCCCGAGGGCACCGGCCGACCGAGAGATGATCACGGGGAAGGACCCCAATGCCCGAAAGAGAACGAGTTTGCAGGTCGTCTGCTTTGCAGGATTCGACAATGATCCTTCCGCAAGTTCACCTACGGAAACCTTGTTACGACTTCTACTTCCTCTAAATGATAAGATTCAGTGGACTTCTCGCGACGTTGCGGGCAGCGAACCGCTCACGTCGCCGCGATCCGAACACTTCACCGGACCATTCAATCGGTAGGAGCGACGGGCGATGTGTACAAAAGGTAGGGATGTAGTCAACGCGAGCTGATGACTCGCGCTTACTAGGAATTCCTCGTTGAAGACCAACAATTGCAATGATCTATCCCTATCACGATGAAATTTCAAAGATTACCCGGACCTGTCGGCCAAGGCTATAAACTCGTTGAATACATCAGTGTAGCGCGCGTCCGGCCTAGAACATCTAAGGGCATCACAGACCTGTTATTGCCTCAAACTTCTACGGCCTAAAAGGTCGTAGTCCTTCTAAGAAGCTAGCTGCGAAGGGATCCTCCGCATAGCTAGTTAGCAGGCTGAGGTCTCGTTCGTTAACGGAATTAACCAGACAAATCGCTCCACCAACTAAGAACGGCCATGCACCACCACCCATAGAATCAAGAAAGAGCTCTCAGTAGCTCTCAGTAGTGAGAGAAAGTTAGAGAGAAGATGCTCTCAAGCTGCATGGAGATTTCTTCTTCGTGTGCTGCTTTCCCTTGCTATCTTTGGTGCTGATTTGATCTTTTGCAAGCATATTTTGGGTGATTCTTGCTGGCCTTGCTGTAAGTTACTGGTTTAGGGGAGTTTGGAACTGATTTGTTCATGATTTTGGGCTGTTTTTCTACCATTTCCAGCGTTCAGTTCTTGTGTGAAGTGTTCTGAATTTTCTTCCCTTCTTTTGTCCTTTCCTTCTTTTGTTTACTTCCTTTCTTATTCCAGTGTTTTTTGCTATTTCTCCTTGTGTTTCTGGTTGGTTTTCTCATTTTTGTTTCCACTTGTTCTTGCGTGTTTCTTTAGTTTTTGCTTCCCAGTTTTTTGTTTGATCTTTGTTTGCTCTTCGTCAGCTGTGTTTCTGTGTTTCCCGCTGCTTTCTTCCCGTGATATGTTCAATTTGATATAATTGTGTTCAGTTTTTCCAGCCTTGACTGTTTCTTCTTTTCATGGTCTAACCTTTCCTTGTCTGCCTATTGTCCGACCTTGGCCTACTGATTTGCTGTTTTTTATTTTGCTGATCATGACATCTTGTCTTTCTTTTCTCTTTTGTTTATTCCTTGCTTCCTTGTCTCGGGTACTTCGTATCTTTTATTCCTGCCAGACACATCTTGTCTTTGCCTAACTTCAGTCATGACATATTAATTTATTTCTTTCTCTTGGCTGCTCCTTTTTTTTCTTTTCTTTTCTTTTCTTTCATTGGACAGACTCAAATTTTGCAAGCCTTCAGTTTTTATTTTAGTTTGGCTTTCTATCATTGGACCGTTTCTGCCAGCCTTGGTATTCTTTTATCTTTTTTTTTTTTTTATACCAGTCATGACCACTAAAACTCCTAAAAAAAGAATCACACCTCAGCCTTTGTCTCCTAATTCTCCTCGGTCAAGCCTTAGCTTGGTTATTCTGTACAAACCACCTACTCATCCCCTCAGTCCATCACCGAGTAACCCTCTTCCAGTAGCTTCTAAAACTGCCGTGCCTTCACAGATTTCTGGACTGCCTTTTCAGAATTCCTCTTCTTCTGCTTGGCCGTCTCTGCCTAATAATTTTGGACAGTCCCTTGTGCAAACTACTAAGCCAGCCGTTTCCATACATAATCCTGAAACAGAGAGTTCAGCCCCTACTGATGTTTCAGTCCCTGCCCCTCTTCTACAATCACCATCTAGCCTTAAATCTCCTACGCTTGTGCTGGACTGTCCTGCTGATGGAATTGGTGCTTTGGATGCTGCTACTCATCCGAAACAGCAGAATGATCATGACAAAGAAGCTGAAAGTAAGAAATGGTCATCCTTATTGAAGAACAATAGACGACAGGAGTATTGGCACAGATTGGAATCTTATGACACTAAAGATTCTCCTTTGATTAAGGATAGTGATCTCTGTAATATTGATTCAAAATGTGGATTTCCATTGATAGGATATGTTCAAGGCAGATTTCCGGGCATGCAAGCCATCCACAAGGAGTGTCTTAAATGGAATGTGCCCTATAAACTTTGTATTCATGCAAGTGGCTGGATTGTTTTCAAATTTAAAGATGAAGCGTCTAGAGAGCTAGTATTGAGCAAAGGTCCTTATTTTATCTATGGCAAACCTCTACTTCTGAAATTAATGCCTTACACTTTTAATTTTAGAGTAGAGGAAATTGCTAAGATGCCTGTTTGGATTCAACTTCCGAGCCTACCACTTGCTTGTTGGTCCAAAGCTGCTCTAAGTATTATCGCTTCCAAGATTGGCAAGCCTATTGCTATGGATTTGTTAACATGTACGATGGAGAGGATCTCTTATGCTAGAATTCTTGTGGAAGTGGATTTTAGTAAGGAGTTAATACGGGAAGTAGTTTATCGATTGTCCACGGGAGTACAAACACAAAAGGTCGTTTATGAATTTGAACCAAATTTCTGCACCAATTGCCATGTTTTTGGACATTCCTTAAAGATATGCAAATATGTGCAGATGGAACCGGATGAAGCTGAGCATAATACTGCAAAGACTGCAGACCAAACGGACACAAATGATAACAAAACTGTGGGTGCTGATTTTATTGATAAAAGTGGCCTTGTTTCAATGCCACCAAACCAGAATTCTGTTTAGGAAATTCCTGGTAAGGCGGTTTTGAATCAGCCGATTGATGCTGCCCAAAGGAAGACATAATTTACAGATACAAATGGTGACAAAGGTAACGCAGCTTCTCCTATACTACTGGAAAATGATGCTGAATCACTGGATATAGAGGTGCAGGCTTCTCAGGACAATATTGTTGCTACTGCAAAGGGGAGGACAGAAAATGGACACAAGCCTAAGTGTGGATAGTAGACAAATGTGAACAACCATGACGGACATTTGAAGAAACTGATTGCTGCTGGCCAATCCTACAGCACACAAAATATAGATGACACCTCCATTGCCTCTACATCTTCTCTTGAGCCTATTTCTTTGAAGCCTCTAGTGGTTGCCCTTCCTTCTCAAAGAACTAAAATGGTATCTGAATGTGGTCTTTGCTGTGATACTCCAGCTGAAGATCGGATAGAGCTTGATGATTTCACTCTGGTTGAAAAGAGAGGAAAAAAAAGAAGACACAAGCTAACTTTATTAATGCTGGAAATTTGTTGAGCCATAAAATCTTGTTGAATTCAAAGGAATTGAAGGTCAAGGAGAGAAAGAAGTCAGCAAACACTTTGGTTTCCTAATGATTATTTCTTCTTGGAACATTAGAGGTTTTAATAAGCCTCTTAAGCATAATGGTGCAACTAGCTATTTAAGAAAACACAATATTTTTATTGTTGGTTTTTTTGAAACTAAGTTAGATGACAAGAAGATTACTGATTTGATGAGGCGAAAGTTTAGAAAATGGAGTTACATAAACAATTTTGATATTGTTAAAGGAGGCAGAATTTTGATCATGTGGGATTCAAGCAAAGTATCTTTGAGTGCTGTGCATTTTTTCGATCAAGCCATACATTGCCTTGCAAGCTGCAAAATCTCTGGGTAGAGTATTGAATTTTCTTTCATTTATGGACTTTACTCGATTTCGGCTAGGAAACCTCTTTGGGATCAGTTGCACACTATTAGTCAAGGCATCCGACTGCCTTGGCTTCTTTTTGGCGATTTCAATTCAATCCTCAATCAAAAGATAGATGGAATGGAAATGAAGTGAAACCTTATGAATTTCGTGACTTCAGTTCCTGCTGTTCAGCACTTGGCCTTGCTGAATTACCCTTCACTAGGTGTTTTTATACTTGGACAAATAACTCTGTCTGGACCAAGATAGATAGAGTCCTTGCAGGCCCTTCTTGGTTTAATTCACCTTTGCAAGCTTCAGTTAATTTCTTGCCCCCCGGTTGTTTATCCGATCATTCTCCTTGTACTGTTTATTTACTGCAGATTTCGAGCAACGTCCCAAAACCTTTCAAGTTCTTGTCAAAGACATTGTTGTTTTTACTGTTGGATTGAGCATGCAGATTTCAGAGACATTGTCAAAGATACCTGGCTCCTACACATAAATGGCACCAAACAATTCATTCTCTGCAGAAAACTTAAAATTTTGAAGCAGTCTCTTAAAAGGTTGAACCAAAGAGCCTTATCTCATATATCTACTCGTGCAGAACAAGCAAAATTGGCTCTTGAAGAGGCCCAAAAATAGTTAGTTGTGCAGCCTGCCGATGGACAACTTATGCAATCTCTGCCAAGTTTGAGGAATGATGCCACAAAATTAGCACAAGCAAAACTTAGCTTTTATTCCCAGTTAGCAAAGTGCAAGAGCATCAAGGATGGTAATTGTTGCACTAAATTCTTTCATGACATTGCCAATAGAAATGCTAAGAGGAATTATGTTTCAAGCATCGCAAGGCCTGATGGCTCCCTTACCACATCGTCTGAGGAAGTTGCTCATGAATTCCTTCACTTTTACACTGAACTATTGGGGACAAGCTCTCAGAACATTCCCATTTCGCAGGAATATCTCGCAGCTGGACCAAAGCTTAGTTCAATTTCTGGTGCGAAGCTCATAGCGCCAATCTCTGATCTTGAAATCAAGACTGCCCTTTTTGATATTGGTGACACGAAGGCACTCAGACCAGATGGCTAATCTGCACTCTTCTTCAAGAATGCATGGAGCACTGTGGGCAATTCTCTCATTGATGCCTGCCGGGAGTTCTTTGATACAGGCAAGCTTCTTAAACAGATCAACCACACAGGACTCACTCTCATTCCCAAATCTGAACACTCCTTGGGAGTTGGAGATTTTCGTTCCATTGCTTGCTGCAATATTACATATAAGGTGATATCCAAAATCCTCACAGATAGATTGAATCCTGTTCTGGATACACTTTTGAATCAAGCTCAATCAGCTTTTATTGGGGGCAGAAGCATGATGGAGAATATCTTCCTAGCACAAGAACTTATCCGTGGCTATAATTGCAAGAAGTCATCTCCAAGGTGCCTTCTTAAAATTGACCTTCGCAAGGCCTATAATTCCGTTAATTGGAGCTTCCTTCATGAAGTTCTCGTAGGATTAAACTTTCCTGTCTTGTTCATTAAATGGATCATGCAATGCGTCACTACTGCCTCTTATTCCATCAATTTCAATGGCCATCTACATGGTTTTTTTGTGGGCAAGAGGGGCCTTCGTCATGGTGATCCCCTTTCATCGTTTCTCTTTGTTCTTTGTATGGAATACTTTTCGAGAGCTTTCAAGTGCCAGACTGCCAACCCAGATTTCAGTTTTCATCCAATGTGCGAAAAATTGAGAATTTCTCATCTTGCCTTCGCTGATGATTTGATGGTCTTTGCATGTGGAGACTACAAGGTTGTTACCATTATTATGGACTGCCTAGAGCATTTTGGCAACGTATCGGGCTTGCGACTAAATGAGTTTAAATCAAACTTATATGCTGCTGGTATCAAAGAAAATATTCTCCAGTCTATTTTGCAGATCACTGGATTCAAGACTGGAAAAATCTTCAAGTCAGCCATTAGGAAAAATCCTCTGACAAAACGTGTTGAAAAACCTAAGAGGGGGGGGGTGAATTAGGTTTTAACCGATTTTTCCTCTGTAAATTAAACAAGCTTTCTAAGATAACAAATATCAAACACTTGGTGTTCAACCAAAGTATGAAATGATGAGTTCAAGAAAAGAAGCAATGAACACAAAGATTTATAGTGGTTCGGTTTATCCAACAAAACCTAATCCACTACCTTGAGCTATCTACTCAAGGATTTCACAAAACCTTTCACTAATATAGTAAGAGAGAATACAATAGAGGCTCACCCAATTCCCTTAGGGTTTTACAACATAAACCTCTTAACCAACCAAGGTTCACTCAACACTTTGAGTTTTACAATATAACCTTGTCTACACACCTATCTCTATTACAACAATTAATGAAAAAGAAGCTCTTAACACAAACACAGTTTTCTATGGTTCAAGGCTCACTCTAACCCTTAGAGTTTTAAGCTCAATGCAACCTTGAACAAATCAATCAAGATATGAATAAGAAGAGTTTGATATATGAAATCACCTTAATGTGAAGATATATCAATGTAAAGCATAAATACCTCTTTGAGTAATGTTTTCTTGTAAGTTGCTCAAGAACCCCAATGATTTTGTATAAATCTCACTTTGATGAATTTCACAATATGAATGTTAAGATTTGGTTTCAAAATAATCTCCAGAGGTTCTATGAAGTGTTAGGATCAGATTTTCGCTCAAAAAGTAGTTTTTTTTAGTTGTTTAAACGATTGGGTATTTATAAGTATGCACCAACGGTCATAAAAATGGCTGTTTGAATCCCAATCAGGAGAAGTGCGGTCGACCGCAAATCAGGAGGGTCGTCCGCACCATCATCCGCAAATGTTCGAGAGAACTCTTGACAACCTGCGGACGATGAGCTCAAAAGTCCGGTCGACCGCTCCATCATCCGCAAGTGTTCCAGAGAACTCTTGACAACCTGCGGACGATACTCTGAGAAGTCTGGTCGACCGCATGATTTGTGGTCGTCCACACTTTTGTCAGGTCGACCACAAATGCATTAAAACTATGCAGAACAAGTTTCCAAACAACTCTAAGATTTTGCAAACTATATTTTATGAATTTTGAAGTATGTGCATGTATTTTGAAAATCATTTCAAATACCCAACTCATGTTTTATCCAAATGAAACGCATTTTGAAAATCATTTCACTTTTATTGAGCAACCTATGGAACTCATTACTCAAAGGGATAGACCTAGAGATAACCAAAGATAAATAAAGAATTAAATCTACACCTCTAGATCCTATCTAATCCAGAAACGCTTATCTTCAAGGCTTGACATCAAAAGCTCTTTTATGAAGAATTGAAACTTTGATCTTGCAAGGATTAGATATATGAATCCTAAGAGATCATCATTAATACAATAAAACCATTAGTCATTGTCAATGTTTGTCATTTAATCAAAATTAAGATATTAAAAGCTTTAAGGCTTTCAATCTCCCCCTTTTTGATGATGACAAATATTGATGCAATGTGATGAATATAACAATTAAGTGCAAGGATTCAAAGTAAGGAAGAGTTTATATAATATGTAATAAAATTATTAAAAGTGCTCCCCCTTACAATATGCTAGGTATTTGTAAGATATCACATATAGCATATAACCATTTAGTTTGATGATATCAAGAAATATATAGAATGTAATATTTTTCGAATAAATATTGGATCTCAAAATTAACGTATTCAATGTAAGTATACGAGATCACTTCCTAGCTTATATAGGCTTAAAGAAGCCTATTTTTCCACCTACCTCCGTATCCTCCTTCCTTCCAGAATAACATATAGAAAGACTATAAAAACATTTATAAAGCTCCCCATATCAATATGCATTAGTTTTGTAAAAAATTTGACAGAGTTTCTTTTATAACTTTTATAAAAACCATTTTTGCATAAATTCAATCAATGCAAAAAGAGATGAGATAACACATAAAATCACATATAAGGCCAACCCGGCCATCAACACACAATTCTCATTCTCCTTCAATCTCATTATAGCATAAACTTAGAAATATATAACTTTTAAACCATGGATAGCCATACTTAACCTTTTAGAGCTATTTCTCCTTTCTTTTGATTTTGATGAGTTTGAGCATT
Source organism: Apocynum venetum (assembly GCA_019593545.1). Classification (NCBI taxonomy): domain Eukaryota; kingdom Viridiplantae; phylum Streptophyta; class Magnoliopsida; order Gentianales; family Apocynaceae; genus Apocynum; species Apocynum venetum. The sequence goes on along the minus strand of SRSM01000703.1, from coordinate 36,221 downwards.
TAAGTTCATCTCAGAAGTTCCTGAAACAAAAAGTTAGTTTCACAACATTTATATATTGCAATCAACAGTTGTTTTTCTCCCCCTTTTGTCATCATTCAAAAAGAATGGATAGAAAGGATAGAACAAAGTTAATTAAACAATAAGATCCCTCAACTACCAAGGAGTCATCATGGGGAAAAATATATAAAAATAGAGTCAAGAATACAAACAAGAGATAAGTTGTCTGGATAAAACAAAAGTACAATAAGTGCAGAAAAACACTATCTCCTAGGTCGTCGCATATAAACTTTTGCTGTGGAAGAGGATGGTCCAGCAGGCTGCTCATCAGGCGGGGGCATATCACGTGAAGGTGGTGGTGTAGAAACGTCAACCTGAATGCCATGTAGTGCCTCTAGATGAAATTTGATGTTGATGATCTCAATGCCATGGTACTCCACCCTTGATGCCAGGTCGTCGATCTTGGAGTGAAGTGTCTTGAAATGATTGTCAAACGTGCTGAACATCGAGCCAATCTGAGAAGAAATTTCTTCCAGGGCACCCCAGATGGCAGGTTTTGGAGTGGATAAATCTTCCTCTCCAACTTTTTCTTTACCTTTTGCCCTCTTCAAATCTGGAGCCTCAGGAGGAACATCTTCTTCCTCATCTAGATGAAGTGGTCTTTTCACACCTTGTGAGTCTTCACCTTCGCCAGAAAGGTCGCCTTCATGAAGAGTTATCGGTGGTTCTTTTCCCATCAACCTTGCTGTCTCCTTTGTTGCCACAATGATCTCTTCCGAAGTCATATTTTTCTTCAAGTCCCATGTACCATTGAGACATAACGCTTGCATTCTTTTAAAAGAAGCAAAGTTGAACTTAGCCACATGTTTTGTCCCCTTCAGTTCTGGAAATGGGACGTTGAAATGGCGGAAGACTTTGGTTAATAACCGTCCATAGGGTAAGCTTTTCGGAACACCTTTGCCCTTCTCAATGGTAGCCATCATGTGGTGTACCATTATGTAACCAAAATCCACCCGGATTCTCTTCACCAACAAATACATAAGAAACATATGCATAAACGTGACAGTAGTTTTATGGCCTTCAGTGGGGATGAAGATGTTAGTGCACATATGATGAAGAATACGATGTTCAAAACTAAACACATTGGCCTCTCTCTTGACTAAGTTTACAAAAGAGTTTCCTTTAGTGAATATCTTCTCAAAACCCTCAGCAGAAAAATCCTTATGATTTATTCTGTGATGAGTATTAAAGTACTCAATCCCATCTATAGGTATCTCTAAGATTTCATCTAAACCAATGGAAGTAAATTGTATATCTATCCCATTGACCCTTGAAACAAAAAGAGTCCTTATAGTCATCTCTCCCTCCTTTTCTAACACCTCTTCAAGATTAGCATAAAACTGATATACAAGATCAGTATACAAGGATTCTTCATGATCAATTATATTATCCCATCCTTGCCAAGCCATATAGGTAAGAATTCTATCAAAGGGAAATTCATACCTATCAATGGTGCTCCCAGAAATTACTTGGCGATTCTTGAGGTAATCATTGTAACGATCCTCATGATGCTTGCTCCTGAAGAGTTGAGAAGAAGCTTGCATGGTTCTCTTCTTCTTTGGAACATCTTGAACCATTTGTGTTTTGCCCTTGTCACTTTGAGTTTTTGCCATTTCTAGGGTTTTCAAATGCAGCAAACAAGGATATGTAGGATGAATGTATGAATTGGGGAAGAAATGAAGTGTATTTATGGTGGATTGTTCGTAGGTTATGAGAGTTTGAAGAGTTGCGGCTGATAAATGAAGAGGTGAGGATGATTGGAAGATGAAAAGTTGCGTCCGAAAGAGGCATATTTGTAACGGTCCACAGATGTGCGGTCGACCGGATCGTCGTCCGCAGTATCGTGCGCACCTTGATTTTTGTTACTCGGGAACATTTTCGGTCGATACATTTAATCTGCGGTCGACCGGAAGTTTTAATTTGAGTCGTCCGCAAATTCTCTAGAACATTTTCGGTCAATGTGTTTAATCTGCGGTCGACCGGACGATTTGATAAGTGTATCGTCCGCAAGTCCACTGGAACCTTTCCGGTCGATATTTTGAATCTGCAGTCGACCGGTCATCCTGTCATGATCATCCCCAAGTCCACTGTCTGTTCTGTGGATGATTGTTTTCTAGCTTGCGGTCGACCGCACCTGCCAATGGTGTTATCCAAACAATGCACAAAAGCATATATTTGACAGACTTCATAAAAACGCACAAGTTAGAAATCAAACGTACCAATACCCAAAAGTTTTCTAAGTAAACAAAACCTTTTCTCAGCCAAAGGCTTTGTGAAAATATCAGCTAATTGATCATCCGTAGGAACAAACTCAAGAACAATATCACCTTTTAAAACATGATCACGCAAAAAATGATGTTTAATATCTATATGCTTAGTTTTTGCATGTTGTATAGGATTCTTTGTCAGATTTATGGCACTAGTATTATCGCAGTTGATAGTGGTACAATCAAAGTTCAAGCCATAATCTTGCAAGGTGGTTTTCATCCATAAAACTTGTGCACAACAACTACCAGCAGAAATGTATTCAGCTTCAGTGGTAGAGAGAGAGACACAAGCTTGTTTCTTACTATACCAAGAAACTAAAGAGTAACCAAGAAATTGACAGTGACCACTAGTACTCTTACGTTCTACTCTACAACCTGCATAATCTGCATCAGTAAATGCTACTAGCTCAAAAGACATAGATTTAGGATACCACAAACCAAAATCTATAGTCCCCTTTAAGTATCTAAGAATACGTTTCACAGCAATTAAATGAGATTCTCTAGGAGATGATTGAAATCTAGCACATAGACAAACAGAGAACATAATATCAGGTCTACTAGCAGTTAAATACAAAAGACTACCAATCATACCTCTGTATATAGTTTGGTCAATCATCTTACCATTCTTGTCTTTGTCTAATTTAATAGATGTGGCCATAGGAGTATCAATCTCCTTTGAATCAGCCATTCCAAACATTTTCAGTAATTCTTTTGTGTACTTGGCTTGGTTAATGAAAGTACCTTCCTTTGCTTGCTTAATTTGTAATCCAAGGAAAAATGTCAACTCACCCATCATGCTCATTTCAAATTCATCCTGCATTCTCTTAGAGAAATCTTTGCACATATTTTCATTAGTAGCTCCGAAAATAATATCATCAACATATATTTGAACAATCAAAATATCATGTGCTTTATTTTTAATAAAGAGAGTAGTATCAACTATACCTCTAGAAAAACCTTTTTCAATAAGAAAATTGCTAAGTCTATCATACCAAGCTCTTGGTGCTTGCTTTAAACCATATAAGGCTTTGGAGAGCTTGTACACATGATTTACATATGATTCATGAATAAAACCAGGAGGTTGTTCAACATACACTTCCTCTTGAATGAAACCATTTAAGAAAGCACTTTTGACATCCATTTGAAATAATTTAAAACCTTTAAAGGAAGCAAATGCAAGTAACATTCTAATGGACTCTAATCTAGCCACTGGAGCAAATGTCTCATCATAATCAATACCTTCTTCCTGATTATAGCCTTGAGCAACAAGTCTAGCCTTATTTCTAGTTACAATACCATGTTCATCAAGTTTGTTTCTAAAAACCCATTTTGTACCAATAATAGTAAGATTTGAAGGTCTAGGTACAAGTTCCCATACTTTGCTCCTTTCAAATTGATTTAACTCATCTTGCATGGCAATAATCCAAAAATCATCATTAAGAGCTTCATCAATGTTCCTAGGTTCTATATGAGATAAAAATGCAAAATCATCAACAAAATTTGTAAAAAATCTTCTAGTTCTTACCCTTTCATTTGGATCACCAATGATTTGATCCTTTGGATGGTTGTGAACATATTTCCATTCTTTTGGAAGATCATACTTTGTTCCTTCTTCAAGTGAGATAGATTCTTGATTTTCAAAGACTTCTCCATTCTCATCCTTTGATGTTGAAGGATTTTCATTTGTTTGAGCAGCATCCTTATTTATTGACTTCAAGGGTATTTCTTGAATATCACCTTCAATCTCATTTCTTGGCAAATAGATGTTAGATTCATAAAAAACAACATGAATAACTTCTTCAATAATCATAGTTCTCTTATTATACACACGATAAGCTTTTCTTATTGAAGAATAGCCAAGAAATATACCTTCATCGGATTTCTTATCAAACTTACCAAGATTGTCTTTGACATTTAAAACAAAACATTTACAACCAAAAACCTTGAAGTAAGAAATAGAAGGAGTTTTGCCAAACATAAGTTCATAGGGGGTTTTCTTCACAAGAGGTCTAAGAAGCACTCTATTTATAATATAGCAAGAGGTGTTTACAGCTTCAGCCCAAAAATACTTTGGCAAATTATTTTCACATAGCATAGAACGGGCCATTTCCTGTAACGTACGATTTTTCCTCTCAACAACACCATTTTGTTGAGGAGTTAAGCAACAGAAAAATTGTGAGAAATTACATTCTCATCACACAGTTTAGTGAAGTTAATATTGCAAAATTCTCTACCATTATCACTTCTAATGGAGATGAGTTTGCAACCTATGGTGTTTTGTACTTGTTTAAAAAGCTTGACAAAAGCTCCAAAAGCTTCATCTTTGCCCAACAAGAATAATACCCAAGTAAATCTAGAGAAGTCATCAACTATCACATAAGCATACAATTTTCCACCAAGGCTCATTGTCCTCATAGGACCAAATAAATCCATATGAACAAGTTCAAGAGGTTTTGAAGTTGAAACAATCTTCTTAGGTTTAAAAGAACTCTTGACTTGTTTACCATATTGACACGCATCACAAACACGATCTTTTTCAAAATGAATGGCAGGCAATTCTCTAACATATTCATGTTTAGATAAGTTATGCAAAGTATCCATGCTCACATGTCCTAACCTACGATACCAAAGATATGCATCATCATCTTTCAAAGCAAGACATTTAACATCTTGTTCAACTAAATCATCAAAGTAAAGATCATACATATTTCCATTTCTATTTCCAACAAAAACAATTTTGTTAGAGCAATCATCAATAATTAAACATGAATCCTTCTTGAAAATAACCTTATAACCATTATCACATAATTGACTAATACTAAGCAAATTATATTTGAGATTATCAATAAGAAGAACATCTTTAATAAAGGGAGAAGTACTTTTACCAACATTGCCAATGCCAATGATTTTCCCTTTCTTTTTGTCACCGAAAGTCACAAATCCTTCATCTCTTGGTTTGACATCATTAAGTATGGATGCATTTCCAGTCATGTGTCTTGAGCATCCACTGTCAAGAAACCATTTGTTCTCCTTTGTTTTCAATTGAAAACATACCTACACCAAAGATGTTAATAAGCCTTTTGGTACCCAAATTCTATTGGGTCCATTGGGGTTAGTTCTTTTAATTACCCAAGTGCTTTTAGCACCATTCTCAATCTTTTTCTTCACATAACATCTAGTCACTTTATGACCATTTTTACCACAATAAGTACAACATATTTTCGAAGAAGTATAGACATGTGAATGATATGCATGAGATACTCTCTTATGTGTATGTGACATATGTGAGTGAGATAAACTCTCATGTGTGTGTGAGACATTATTATAACTATCATCAAAACCAAGACCTCTCTTATCATGAGTGAGTCTTTGCATACCAAGTAGTTTGTTCAAATTGTCCCTACCACATGTAAGTTTTTGCAAGCTAGCACTTAAATCACTCATTCTAATTTTCATGGCATCATAATCACTCATCATATCATCCAACTTCTTGTTTCTAGAAATAAGATCAACATTAGCATTCTCAAGAAATTTTACCTTATCATTTAAACCAATAACATTCTCATCAAGACAAATCTTTGTAGAAGTTAACAAGGCATTTTCAATCAATGAGCCTAGTATTATCTAATGATAGCTTCTCTACTTGACATTTCAAGACTTTGTTTTTCTTGATAATCTTTTTCATTTCCTTATAGAGATTGGAGATGAATTCATCTCTATCAAACATGTCACAAATATCATCATCACTTTCACTATCAACTAAAGAAGGAGTTTTTGGAGTATTTACCTCATCTTCAATGGCCATGAAACAAACATTTGCATGTTCAGTTTGTTCTTCATCTTCACTTCCTTCTTGATCCCAAGTGCAAGCAAGTCCTTTCTTGTTCTTGGACTTGTACTTCTTTTCTTTCTCTCTTAATTTTGGACAGTCCGCTTTGAAGTGATTTGGACTTCCGCATTCATAGCATTGCTTTGAGTTGTTATTTGTAGATGTCGATGGCTTCTTTTTGAATTTGTTGAAATGTCCCTTTTTGAACATTTTCTTGAAGTTCTTCATGACAAGAGCTATTTCCTCATCATCCATTTTTTCCTCATCACTGGAAGATTCATTTTCGTTGTTCTCTTTAGTTTTGAGAGCAATTCCTCTTTTCCCTTTGTCTTCCACTTCTTGATCATTCAACCACTTCATCCTAATCTCATGAGTGAGAAGTGATCCAATAAGCTCTTCCACTGGTTTCTTCTTCAAATCATGAGTTTCCAACATAGCAGTAGTTTTGCCTTCCCAAGCCTTTGGTAAAGCATTGAGTATTTTCATATTTTGTTCTCCTATAGAATAAGACTTGCTAAACACTTTTAAACCGTTAATAATGTTAGTAAAGCGAGTAAACATATCAGTGATGTTTTCATTTGATTTCATAGTGAAAAGTTCATACTCCCTTGTAAGCATACCAAGTTTTGTTTCCTTTACTTGGTTTGTACCTTCATGAGTCACTTCAAGTAGTCTCCACATTTCATGTGCAGATTCACAACATCTTACCCTGTTATACTCATTCATATCAAGTGCACAAGTAAGAGTGTTCATGGCAAGAAAATTAAGGGTCATTTTCTTTTTATCTTCATCATCAAATTCCTCAGAAATTCTATCAATCTTTATACCATCAACAACTTTGAAAGGTACATAGGGACCATTTTCAACAATATTCCATAATTCATAGTTTAGAGAAGATATATAGATTCTAACTCTATTTTTCCAGAAATTATAGTTTGTGCCATTCAACAAAGGAGGTCTAGTAGTAGAGTAACCTTCTACCATCATAGTGTTATCTAGATGAGCCATAGAATCTTTGCTTCAAGGATGTTAAGCCTTATCAACAAGAAGACCTGCTCTAATACCAATTGAAAAACCTAAGAGGGGGGGGGTGAATTAGGTTTTAACCGATTTTTCCTCTGTAAATTAAACAAGCTTTCTAAGATAACAAATATCAAACACTTGGTGTTCAACCAAAGTATGAAATGATGAGTTCAAGAAAAGAAGCAATGAACACAAAGATTTATAGTGGTTCGGTTTATCCAACAAAACCTAATCCACTACCTTGAGCTATCTACTCAAGGATTTCACAAAACCTTTCACTAATATAGTAAGAGAGAATACAATAGAGGCTCACCCAATTCCCTTAGGGTTTTACAACATAAACCTCTTAACCAACCAAGGTTCACTCAACACTTTGAGTTTTACAATATAACCTTGTCTACACACCTATCTCTATTACAACAATTAATGAAAAAGAAGCTCTTAACACAAACACAGTTTTCTATGGTTCAAGGCTCACTCTAACCCTTAGAGTTTTAAGCTCAATGCAACCTTGAACAAATCAATCAAGATATGAATAAGAAGAGTTTGATATATGAAATCACCTTAATGTGAAGATATATCAATGTAAAGCATAAATACCTCTTTGAGTAATGTTTTCTTGTAAGTTGCTCAAGAACCCCAATGATTTTGTATAAATCTCACTTTGATGAATTTCACAATATGAATGTTAAGATTTGGTTTCAAAATAATCTCCAGAGGTTCTATGAAGTGTTAGGATCAGATTTTCGCTCAAAAAGTAGTTTTTTTTGAGTTGTTTAAACGATTGGGTATTTATAAGTATGCACCAACGGTCATAAAAATGGCTGTTTGAATCCCACTTAGGAGAAGTGCGGTCGACCGCAAATCAGGAGGGTCGTCCGCACCATCATCCGCAAATGTTCGAGAGAACTCTTGACAACCTGCGGACGATGAGCTCAAAAGTCCGGTCGACCGCTCCATCATCCGCAAGTGTTCCAGAGAACTCTTGACAACCTGCAGACGATACTCTGAGAAGTCTGGTCGACCGCATGATTTGTGGTCGTCCACACTTTTGTCAGGTCGACCACAAATGCATTAAAACTATGCAGAACAAGTTTCCAAACAACTCTAAGATTTTGCAAACTATATTTTATGAATTTTGAAGTATGTGCATGTATTTTGAAAATCATTTCAAATACCCAACTCATGTTTTATCCAAATGAAACGCATTTTGAAAATCATTTCACTTTTATTGAGCAACCTATGGAACTCATTACTCAAAGGGATAGACCTAGAGATAACCAAAGATAAATAAAGAATTAAATCTACACCTCTAGATCCTATCTAACCCAGAAACGCTTATCTTCAAGGCTTGACATCAAAAGCTCTTTTCTGAAGAATTGAAACTTTGATCTTGCAAGGATTAGATATATGAATCCTAAGAGATCATCATTAATACAATAAAACCATTAGTCATTGTCAATGTTTGTCATTTAATCAAAATTAAGATATTAAAAGCTTTAAGGCTTTCACGTGTTCTGACCATCTGAGTTTTTATTTATTCTGGCCTAGCATAGAATCTGCACATTACCTTGCCCCTTCCACCTGTCAGGCCTTGCAGTTGTTCTGGCTATTGGTGCGTCTGCCAGCATACTGACCATCTCTCTTGGTCTCCAGCGTGCAACTGCCTGCGTGTTTCGGACGCTTGTGTCCACTGCTACTTCTATTTTATTCATTCAGCCATCTCCTCTGACAGCCTTAGTGCCCAGTTGTTGGCGTGCTCCTATTTTTTTATTCCTCATACCATACACTGTAAAAGCTTCTGTCTCAACCTGATTCCGGCAGAGGCCATACTGGCCTTCCAGTTTTTGTCCGTCTGTTGCGTGCTGCTGGCATGGCCTGTTTGCAAGGGCGGACTTCCACTTCCCCGAGCTTGTGCTCTCTTCCCATACCTTTTCTATCTTTCCCTGACAGACTGACTCCTCTAGGCCAGCACGTTCCTCTGCCATTCTGCCCCAGTCCGCCTTGTCCCCAGTGTGCAGCTGCAAACGTGCTCTTGACAGATCGCACTTCCCCTGCGCATGTGGCCTCTGCTTGCCCATACCAGTTGCTATATTTTAATTCTTCTCTTACCAGTTTCGTGTCTTTTTAATTTCCTCCCATACCTCTGTTTTCTTTATTTCCTCCCATACCTCTGCCACTTGGGTAGATTTTGTCCTAACCGAGCACCTGCCATTTAGACCAGTTTTTGTTTGCTGGCAGGTTTGTCCCTGTGTGCGCTGTTTACTCACCCATACTCCCTTATTTTATTCTTACAGCCTCACCCTGCAACATACACTTACTATGCCAGCCACACCTTGCTGGTGGCACTTTTATTTTATTATCCACTTGGTCCTAGTCGCAGCCTTCCATTCTCGGTCAGTTTATTCCCTGTTTTTGTTTTGTTACTGCTCCACATATCAGGCGTGACTTGACACAACTGTCCGAGATTCTGTCCACATCACTTACCTTTGTTTAATCCTCTGGACCGTTACCCTCTGCCTGTTTTTCTGGCAGCCTGACTGTCTAATTCCAAGCGTGTCTTTTGTTTATTCAGCCATTACTTGTATTTGTTTTGTTTTTCCTCCAGCCTTATCCCATCTAGGTGTGCATTATTTTATTCAAACCATCACTTGACACATCGGCTGTACCTCCACATGGCCTCTACCAAATGCCAGACGTGTCCCCCTATACCCGTAACTTCTTCTCTGAAAATCCCCCCCTCTCAATCACTCGCAGCCTCTTCCCTTATTGCCTCTAAACCTCCCTCGGGTCCTCTTAGCCCCCCTTCGAAAAATCCAGCTCCTATAGCCACAAAGCTCACTTCAGCACTTCATGACTCATCCAGTGTAACACATAAGAACCATAACGTTCCATCTGCTAGCTCTCCTTCCCCTGGCCTCTCGGATACCACAGTAAAGAAGACCTATGCACAGGTTGCTGGATTTCCAAGCACGAATGATCAATCCTGGGCAAATAAAATTCCAAAAAACGGAAGTGAGGAATTTTGGGAGAAGTTGGATGCTCCTACTATTGAGGCAACTCCTTTCATTGATGAGGATATTCTCAAGAAAATGGAGCAGCGCTGGGGCTTTGCTCTTGTGGGCTATGTTTATGGCCGATTCCCAGGTACGAAAGCAATTGAAACGCTATGCCAATCCTAGAATGTTCCATATCGGTTTTATTTACATCCAAGCGGATGGCTGGTGTTTAAATTCTGTGAGGAGAAAGATAGAGATCTTGTCATGAGCCTCTGCCCGCATTTTTTTTTGGGCAACCACTCCTACTGAAGGTGATGCCTTTCGACTTCAATTTTAGGAATGAGCAGATTGCGAGAATGCCGGTATGGGTACAATTACCAAACTTACCCATTGCCTGCTGGTCCAAAGAAGCCCTGAGCATCATTGCTTCCCTCATTGGCAAACCAATTGCATCCGATATGCTTACTGCCACGGTAGAATGGATTGGATATGCAAGGGTGCTTGTTGAAGTTGATTTCAGTAAGGACCTGGTGCGGGAAATTACTTTTAGACTCCCTTCGGCCCTCATCAAGCAAACTGTTATTTACGAGTACAAACCGAAGTTCTGCAATGTATGCAATTTCTTTGGTCACTCTGCGGCAACTTGTCGTAATACCAAAGAAGGCAGACCTATGACTGAAAAGAAAGGGGAGCAAAAGACTGCCCCTGAAAAAGGAGAAAAACTCAGAACTGGACCGAATCAGGCGACAGGCGTTCTGAAGGCCCCCTTGGGTGGAACGGACGATGGTGACACATCCGCGAACCCTTCTGTTTTGCAAGAAAATGACTTGACACATAACACTGGTAAGTCGAGCAAGGGCCTGGCACCTGTACCGGGTAAGGAGACAGGCGAGGACATAGGTCAGAAGGTTTCAACCCGAGACTTATGTGCCAATGACTCGGACTTGATAGAGGGCAACAAAACAAGCCATGGTCCTGGCAGTCCAGACATTCATGCTAAGGACTTGGCGCCTAGAATGTTGAATAAAGGCGTGGTCAAAGCAAAACCAGCTGAAAGCCTTGCCAAGTTGGGTAAAGATGCGGAGCCTACTGCCCGGGAGAGTATACTTTGCGCGTTAAGCGGAGGCCCAATACAGATGGTACGACCACAGATGCATGCGGATATTACTAAGGCTGGCCCGATCTTCCAGCCAACAGATAGTGATTTAAGTTCCAGTCAAGTAATCCTTGCCATAGAGGCGCCAAATGGAGTGGTGAAAGGCCAAATCCCTTGTGAGGCAGAACCGGTTTTGCAGACTTCAATGGCCTCAACTTCTGTTCAGACAACTATGGGCAACATCGACAGCCAGGTGATTGCGGGCAACACTGACTGCAGGAAGTTCCGAGAGCCAGACGACATTGCAAGTCTGCCAGTGGACTTGCTATCGGACCAGGGTGGAACTGAAGTGAAGGTACCTTTCACCCTTGTAGTGAAGAAGACCAAGGTCAAGAAGCTAGGGGTAATACCAGGCAATGCTAAGGCTGGTGCCATCCTTGGTAAGAAACTCAAATTGAATGCTAAAGACCAGAGAGGTAAGGAAATGAGTAAACAGGCTTCACATACTGTTTCCTTATGAATTGTGCTGCTTGGAACATAAGGGGCGTCACCAAACCCCTCAAACAGCTTGGTGCACTAAAGTTCCTGAGAAAACATCGTATTTCTGTTGTTGGTTTGTTTGAAACAAAACTTGACACACACAAATTGAGTAACCTACTACATGGAAGATTTAAAAATTGGAACTCCGTTGATAACTTGCCTACCCAGGAAAAAGCCAGAATTCTTGTCCTTTGGGATTCAAACAAAGTAAACCTTACTACCACACATATATTTGATCAACTTATACACTGCTTAGTTTGTTGCAAAACCTTTGGCCAAACCATAGAAATTTCCTTCATATACGGACTCCATTCAATTACCACATGCCGATCTCTATGGGGTTACCTCTCTCACTTGAATGCAAATATAACCAAGCCTTGGCTCATCCTTGGGGACTTTAATTCTGTCCTAAACCCTGTCGACAGATGGAATGGCACTGATATCACTTCATATGAAACTAGGGATTTCGCCAACTGTTTTTCTTCACTTGGGCTCATGGATTTGCCATCTTTTGGGTGCTTCTATACTTGGTCCAACAACACAGTCTGGTCCAAAATTGACAGAGTTTTAGCAGCTCCTTCATGGGTTTCTTCTCCCATTCAAGCCTCTGTTAATTTTCTTCCTCCTGGCTGTCTTTCGGATCATTCTCCGGCAGTCGTTTCTTTGATACAAAACACATCTCCCAAACACTCAGCCTTTAAATTTTTCAATTTCTGGACTAACCATGACTTGTTTTGCAGTGTTGTCTTAAATGCTTGGCAGGTGAATATCCAAGGTATGAAACAGTTTATATTGTGCCGGAAACTTAAGGGTCTTAAAAGGCCACTCAAACAACTGAATAAGCAACACTATGGACACATTTTTGCCCGAGCTGAACAGGTACAACTGGATCTTGAGACTGCCCAGGCACAAATGGCTGCCAACCCAACTAATGGATCCCTTAGGGAGTCATTGCCTCTGCTGCGCACAAAAGCCACTCATTTGGCCCAGGCGGAACTCAGTTTCTTTAGCCAAATTGCCAAGTGCAGAACTTTGATTGATGGTGACAGATGTACTAGATTTTTTCATGATATAGCCAAGAGAAATGCTAAAAGAAACTTCATTGCAGGATTAACTAAACAGGATGGGTCTTTCACTACTTCTCCTGGGGAAGTTGCAAACGAATTTCTCAACTTCTTTAGAGCACTGCTTGGTACTGAAGTCAGTTCGGAGCCTATTGATGTACGGGCGCTATCTGCAGGCCCAAAACTCCTTCCGGAGTTAGCTGTAAATCTCATTGCACCTATCTCGGAGCATGATATTAAGAAAGCTCTGTTTGATATTGGTGATTCCAAATCACTAGGACCTGACGGATACACTGCGTTATTCTTCAAAAAATCATGGCACATTGTTGGCAAATCCCTCACTGAAGCCTGCCAAGAATTTTTCACATCAGGTAAATTATTAAAGCAGATTAATCACACAGGACTCACACTCATTCCCAAAGCTGAGCACTCTACTGGAGTAGGGGATTTCAGACCTATTGCATGTTGTAATGTAATTTATAAAGTTATTTCCAAAGTTTTAATTGATAGACTAAGTCTGGTCCTTGATACCATCATAGATTTTGCACAATCTGCGTTTGTAATAGGTAGGAGTATGTCTGAAAATATTTTCCGAGCTCAAGAACTCTTCCGAGGTTACAACTCAAAGAAGACTTCACCAAGATGCCTCCTCAAAATTGACTTACGCAAGGCCTATGATACGGTCAGTTGGTCTTTTCTCTTGTAGGTACTCAAGGGTCTGGATTTTCCGGACAAATTCATCTCTTGGATTGAACAATGTGTCACCACTACATCGTTCTCCATAAACATCAATGGAGGGTTACATGGCTTCTTCCAAGGAAGAAGAGGACTGCGTCAAGGCGATCC
>SRSM01000703.1:0-17500 GCA_019593545.1 Apocynum venetum | reverse complement strand
TAAGAAGCTAGCTACGAAGGAATCCTCCGCATAGCTAGTTAGCAGGCTGAGGTCTCGTTCGTTAACGAAATTAACCAGACAAATCGCTCCACCAACTAAGAACGGCCATGCACCACCACCCATAGAATCAAGAAAGAGCGCTCTCAAGTAGTAAGTGTAGTGTGAGAAAGTTAGAGAGAAGATGCTCTCAAGTTGGCTGGAATTTTTCCTAAGCTAGCTGCTTTCTTTGGCTACTTTGCTGCTGGTTTTTATGCATTTGAGTCCATGTTTCAGATCACTGCTGGTTGGATATACTGCTCGTTGATGCTTGCGAGTTTAGGTAGCAATTGAACACTGATTTTGAGCTGCGTTTCCTTGGTTCCAGCCTCGGGTAGGCAGAAGTTATGTTCATACTGTTTTGCAGTTTTTTTTCAGCACCTTTTGTTCAGCCGGGTATTGTACTTTCCGTTCCTTCCTTTGGTTCTTTCTTTGTTAGTCTTGCTGTTTCTCTTCTTCAGCTTTCTTTGCGTTAGTTTTTTTTTCTTTCCTCAGTTTTGTGTTCTTTATTTCCTTCCTTGTTCTTGTGTGTTCTTGTTCCTTTCTCGGTTCCAGATTTTTTTCAATCTTTTGATTGTTATTTTCTGGTTTCTTTTGGTGTTTCCCGCTGATTCTTTTGGCAAATTTTAATTTCAATTTGGTGTAATTATGGCCAGCTGACTGGTAGCTTGCTTTCTGGTTCCTTTACACCGGTTTTTTTGTTCTCTTTGTCTGACCGTGTTTCTTTTCTTTTAATTTCTGTCTTGTCTTCCGCTTTTGACTCTTATTCTTTCTTTTCCTTTTCTTACTAAGCTTTATTTCTTTCTACTTGTATTGCTGCCTTATTTATTTTCTTATGCCAACCGGTCTTAATTGTTTTCTTGTCCTTGTCGATTGTTCAATGGACTTCTCAGATGTTTTCTTTGATTTTCTTTCCTGAATTTCTTCATTGGACCGTAGCTTTTCCTTCTTAAGTATTTTGTATCTTTTATTCATGTCAGTCGTTTATGATCTCTGCCTAACTTCAGTCATGACTAGCTAATTTATTTTATTCCTCTTGGCTGCCTCTTTTCATTTCTTTTCGTTTCTTTCACTGGACCGACTCCATATTTTGCTAGCCTTTTGACTTTCTTTTATTTTTTTTCCAGTCTACCATTGGACCGCTTCTGCCAGCCTTGGTATTCTTTTATCCTTTTCTTTTACTAGTCATGACCACTAAAACTCCAAAAAAAAAGAATTACCCCCTCAGCCTTTGTCTCCTAAATCTCCTCAGTCAAGTCTTAACTTGGTCATTTTGTCCAAGCCACCTACTCATCCCCTCAGTCCTTCACCGAGTAACCCTCTTCCAGTAGCTTCTAAAACTGCCGTGCCTTCACAAATTTCTGAACTGCCTCTTCAGAATTCTTCTTGTTTAGCTTGGCTGTCCCTTCCAAAAAATTCTGGATAGTCCCTTGAGCATACTGCTAAACCAGCCTCATCCATACATAATCCTGAAACTGAGATTACAGCCCCTACTGATGGTTTGGTTACTGCCTCTCTTTCACATTCTGTGCTGGAGTGTCCAGCTAATGTAACTGGTGTCTCGGATGCTGCTACTCATCCGATACTGCAAAGTGATAATGTAAAGGAAGCTGAAGGCAAGAAATGGGCCTCTTTGTTGAAGAACAATAGACGACAAGAGTATTGGCACAAATTGGACACTTATGACACTGAAGATTTCCCTTTGATTAAGGATAGTGATATCTGTAATGTAGATTCCAAATGTGGATTTCCTCTGATAGGATATGTTCAAGGCAGATTTCCCGGCATGCAAGCCATTCACAAGGAGTGTCTGAAATGGAGCGTACCATATAAACTGTGTATTCATGCAAGTGGTTGGATTGTTTTCAAATTTGAAGATGAAACGCATAGAGATTTAGTATTGAGTAAAGGTCCTTATTTCATCTATGATAAACCTCTACTTCTGAAATTAATGCCTTACACTTTTAATTTTAGAGTGGAGGAAATTGCTAAGATGCCAGTTTGGATTCAGCTTCCTAGCCTACCACTTGCTTGGTCTAAGGCTGCTTTGAGTATTATTGCATCCAAGATTGGCAAGCCTATTGCTATGGACTTGTTAACCTCTACGATGGAGAGAATCTCGTATGCTAGAATTCTTGTGGAAGTGGATTTTAGCAAGGAGTTAACACGGGAAGTTGTTTATCGATTGTCCACCGGAATACAAACACAAAAGGTCGTCTATGAATTTGAACCAAAATTCTGCAGCAACTGCCATGTGTTTGGATATTCGTTAAAGACATGCAAATATGTGCAGAAGGAACCGGATGAAGCTGAGATTGCTACTGCAAAGACTGCAAATCAAATGAACACAAATGAAAACAAAGATGTGGGTGATGATCTTATTGCTAACAGTGACCTTGGTTCTAAGACACCAAACCAGAATTCTGCTCAGAAAAATTTTGGCAAGGCTGTTTTGAATCAACTGGATACTGCAGCTCAAAGAAAGACAAAATTTATGGATACAAATTGTGATACTAGAAATGAAACTACTCTTATACTGCTGGAAAATGATGATGGTTCACTTGATATAGACGTGCAGAATGCTCAGCCCAATATCGTTGCTACTGCCAAGGAAATGACAGAAAATGGACACAAGCCTAAGCGTGGGACTGCTAACTCTAAGGCTAAGACAAATGTAAAGGATCATGAAGGGCACTTGAAGAAACAGATTACTACTGGCCAATCCTGCAGCACACAAAAATCGATAACACCACCATTGCCTCTACATCTTCTCCTGAGCCTATTTCATTGAAGCCTCTTGTGGTTGCTCTCCCTTCTCTAAGAGTCGAAATGGTAACTGACTGTGGTGTTTGCTGTGATACTCCAGCTGAAGATCCGATAGTGCTAGATGATTTCACTCTGGTTGAGAAGAGGGGAAAAAAAAGAAGACACAAGCCAACTCTATTAATGCTGGAAATTTATTGAGTCATAAAATCTTGTTGAATTCAAAGGAATTGAAGGTTAAGGAGAGAAATAAGTCAGCAAACAATTTGGTTTCCTAATGATTATTTCTTCTTGGAACATTAGAGGTTTTAATAAGCCTCTTAAGCATAATGGTGCAGTTAGCTATTTGAGAAAACACAATATTTCTATTGTTGGTTTTTTTGAAACTAAGTTAGATGAGAAGAAGATTAATGGACTTCTGCCAGGAAACCTCTTTGGGACTAGTTGCACACTATTAGTCAAGGCATCCGGCTGCCTTGGCTCATTCTTGGCGATTTCAATTCGATCCTTAATCCAAAAGATAGATGGAATGGAAATGAAGTGAAACCTTTTGAATTTCGGGACTTCAGTTCCTATTGCTCAGCACTTGGCCTTGTTGAGTTACCCTTTACTGGGTGTTTTTACACTTGGACAAGTAATTCTATCTGGACGAAGATAGATAGAGTCCTTGCAGGCCCCTCTTGGTTCAATTCACCTATGCAAGCTTCAATAAATTTTCTGCCCCCTGGTTGCTTATCCGATCACTCTCCTTCCACTGTTTCTTTGCTGCAGATTCAGAGTAACTGTCCAAAACCTTTCAAGTTCTTGAATTGTTGGATTGAGCATGCAGATTTCAGAGACATTGTCAAAGATACCTGGCTCCTACACATTAATGGCACCAAACAATTCATTCTATGCAGAAAACTTAAAGTTTTGAAGAAGTCTCTTAAAATGTTGAATCAAAGAGCCTTTTCTCATATTTCTACTCGTGCGGAACAAGCAAAATTAGCTCTTGAAGAGGCCTAAAAACAGCTAGCTGTGCAGCCAGTCGATGGACCACTAAAGCTATCTCTGCCAAGTTTGAGGAATGATGCCACGAAATTAGCACAGGCAGAGCTTAGCTTCTATTCCCAGCTAGCTAAGTGCAAGAACATCAAGGATGGTGATCGTTGCACTAAATTCTTCCATGACATTGCAAACAAAAATGTGAAGAGAAACTTTGTTTCCAACATCGCAAGGCCGGATGGCTCCCTTACCACATCATCTGAGGAAGTAGCTCATGAATTTCTTCATTTTTACACAGAACTATTGGGAACAACCTCTCAGAACATGCCCATTTCACAAGAATATCTTGCAGCTGGTCCAAAGCTTAGTTCAGATTTTGGTGCGAAGCTCATAGCGCCAATCTTTGATCTTGAAATTAAAACTGCCCTTTTTGATATTGGTGACATGAAGGCACCCGGACCAGATGGCTACTCTGCACTCTTCTTTAAGAATGCATGGAGCATTGTGGGCAATTCTCTCATCGATGCCTGCCGTGAGTTCTTTGATTCAGGCAAGCTTCTTAAAAAGATCAACCACACAGGACTCACTCTCATTCCCAAATCTGAACACTCTTTGGGAGTTGGAGATTTCCGTCCCATTGCTTGCTGTAATGTTACATATAAAGTGATATCCAAAATCCTTATAGATAGATTGAATCTTGTTCTGGATACACTTTTGAATCAAGCTCAATCAGCTTTTATTGGGGGCAGAAGTATGATGGAGAATATCTTCCTAGCACAAGAACTTATCCGTGGCTATAATAGCAAGAAATCATCTCCAAGGTGCCTTCTTAAAATTGACCTTCGCAAGGCCTACGAATCCGTCAATTGGAGTTTCCTTCATGAAATCCTCTTAGGATTGAACTTCCCTACCTTGTTTATTAAATGGATCATGGAATGTGTCACTACTGCCTCTTATTCCATCAATTGCAATGGCCATTTACATGGTTTTTTTTGCGGGCAAGAGGGGCCTTCGCCAAAGTGATTCGCTCTCACCCTTTCTCTTTGTTCTTTGTATGGAATACTTGTCGAGAGTTTTCAAGTGCCAGACTTCCAACCCAGCTTTCAGTTTTCATCCAATGTGCGAAACATTGAGAATTTCTCATCTTACCTTTGCTGATGATTTGATGGTTTTTGCACGAGGAGACTGTAAGGCAGTTACCATTATTATGGACTGCCTAGAGCATTTTGGCACCCTCTCGGGTCTGCGACTAAATGAGTTTAAATCAAACTTATATGCTGCTGGTATCAAAGAAAATATTCTCTAATCTATTTTGCAGATCACTGGATTCAAGACTGGAAAAATGTCATTCCGTTATCTTGGCATACCTCTTATGGCACAAACTTTGCAAGTCAGCCATTATTCCCCTTTCATCGGAAAAATTAGGAAATCCATCAACTCATGGACAACAAGTTCTTTATCATATGCGGGACGTTTGGAATTAATCCGTGCAGTACTACAAGGAACGGAATGCTTCTGGCTATCTATCTTTCCAGTGCCTCGGGCTGTTTTGAACCACTTCATCAGATTGTGCAGATCTTTTCTGTGGAATGGAAAACGCTCCCTGGTTGCTTGGAATGAGCTTTGTTTACCTAAAAATGAGGGAGGTCTTTGCCTTCGTGACCCTTACACTTGGAATTTAGCCCTCATTTCAAAAACACTTTGGAACATTCACAACAAAAAGACTCTCTTTGGGTCAAATGGATTCACCTTGAATTTTTGCAGAATAAATGCATTTGGCATACCGATTTCAAGTATCGAGCTTCTCCCCTCCTTAAGAGATTGCTGCTTGTAAGGGATTTGCTACGAGATGCAACTGCCTCCATTGCTCAAGCAAAGCACCTTATTTCCTCTTGGGCAAACGGACAGGCCCTTAAGCCAGGGAAGGCCTATGATTTTTTCAAACGTAAAGGGACACGACAACCATGGGCATCTATTGTCTAGAACCCCGCCATCATGCCTAAGCACTCTTTTATTCTTTGGCTTGGTGCCAAGCAGCGTTTGGCCACGAAGGACAGACTGGGAATTGCAGATATCATTTGCCCCCTGTGCTATAAATTCCCGGAAAGTCACAACCACCTATTTTTTCAGTGCCCTGTTAGTGCACCAATTTGGGCAGAAATCAGGAACTGGCTACATATCACAAGGCAAATGCAAACCATTTCGAGTGCACTGAAGTGGATCAAGAAGGAATCACACGGGACAACTTGGATGCCAAAAAATAGGCACTGTGCTATGGCAGCTACATTATACTTCATCTGGAATGCCAGAAATCGAGCCATCTTTGAAGATCAAATCCCGAACATTGCATCTATTATTGTGTCTATTAAAACACATGTTTATCGTTCAATGTTTACTTTATATCCTTATGTTTTGTCTTTGTTTGATGAAGCAGCCATGAGTTGCTTTGGCTCAATTTGATTTGTAAGCCGTGAGTAGGTTTTTAGATCTGCTCGGTTATCCCGATGCCACACTGTACTCAGACATTTGATCATATATACACATTTACATTTGTATCAAAAAAAAGAAAGAGCGCTATCAGAAGAAAAGAGAAGTTAGAGAGAGATGCTCTCAACTTAGTGAGAGAATCATCAAGCTAAGTGCTTCTCGGCAGATTGCTGTTTTTTGAACGGTGGATTACCGGTGTCTATCTTGCTGCTCACCGGAAGTGATATACATTCAGAGGTTCTACCGATGGATTGCATGGTGGCTGGAACGATAGTGAAGAATGGTTGCGGTTGGGTGGGCGTTCTGGAAGTGACGCTCTGTTGAGGTTTTTTTTCAGAAAAGCTCAGTGAGTCGCCTTATTTTTTTTTCTGTTTCTGTTTCGTTCATTTTGTTTTCAATGTTCAGTCTTATGTGAGCAGTCGGTGTTTGTTTTCTTTGGTGTTGTGGTCCGCTCTTGTGTTTATGTTTAGTGTGGGTTGTCTTCCTGGTTTGTGTTGGTCTGGTGGAAAGGTTTCAATTTACTTTGGGTTTGCTTTTTGCTGGTTGTTCACTGTGTTGTTCTTGTTTCTTTACTCTTGTTAGTTGTTGGGTGTTCTGTTCTATTCAGCAGTGTTTCTTTCTGGTTTGCGTTCTTGTGCTGGGCTGTTGGGTGCTGGGTTGTAGGTTAGTTGTGTGGTTTGGTTTGTTCTAGTTGTGTTAGGTTCTATGATTTTCTCTGTGCCTAGGGGTTCCGTGTTTTTGGTTGTTTGGTTGAGAGGAGGCAGTCTTGGAGGTGGGTCGGAGTGGTGTTCTGGTCGTCTTGGGGGTCCTGATCTTACGAAGTTAGGGTGTTGTGAACTGACTAGTTTTTCAGGGGTAGGGTTTCTGAGGTTGTTTTGGGGTGTTGTCCTGACTTCGAGCTTAGGTCTTGCTTACTTTTCTGGGTTGTTGGTTGCCTGTTCTGGGTTGGCAGTGGCTGTTCTTAGTGTCGTCTTCATACCTTCTTACGATTCTTCATTGTGTTCTTTTTCTTCGACTGCTTTGATCTGTTCTCCGGTTAGGTTCTACCGTGCATGTGTTTTCAGACAGCCTTCTACTAGTGCGGTTTGTTTATTTGGTTAGTGGGATCATTTCTTTATTGTTGCCCATACGGAAGCGGCTGGTTCCTGCCAGGTTTACTGTCCCAGAATGGGTAATAAGAAAAGAATTACTCCCATCCCTTTGCCTGGTGAGCAGAATTTGTCGGGGCACTTGGTGTCTAAACCACCGTCTGGACCTTCCAGTCCTAAGTCTGGTTGTGTTCCCCCACCAGTAGCACCTGCTCTGTCGGTTGATTTGCCGGCCGTTAGTTCTGAGAATCTGGAGCCCATGCATATGTATCCTATTGGTGTTACTGAACCTAAAGCGGATTGGGCTAGCCTGGTGAAGGAAAACTGACACAAAGAAAACTGGTAGAGGTTAGAAACGACTGAAACTGAAGATAATCCTCTCATTGAACAAGTTTTGAACTTGGAAGATAAATGGGGATTTGGACTGGTAGGATACGTGAATGGGCGGTTTCCGGGCAGAAAAGCAATTGAGGAACAATGTATAAAATGGAGAGTGCCATACAACTTCTTTATCCATCCAAGTGGGTGGTTGGTGTTCAAATTTGAAAATGCAAGGGATAAAGAAGAGGTGCTGAGAAAAGGACCTTACTTCATCTATGGGAAGCCGTTGTTATTGAAATTTCTCGAGTATGATTTCGATTATGGGAGTGAGGCTATTTGCAGCATGCCTACATGGGTTCAATTACCAAATCTCCCTTTGGGATGTTGGTCAAAGAGGCCTTAAGTGTGCTTGCAACTAAGATTGGCAAGCCTATTGCCATGGATTTATTAACTTCAAGAATGGAAAGAATTTCGTATGCAAGAATCCTGTTGGAGGTGGATTTTGCCAAAGAATTGGTTAGGCAGATTTCGTATCGCCTACCTTCGGGACAAAAGGTACAATCAGGGATTTACGAGCATGAACCAACTTTTTGCAACTTCTGCAAATGCTTTGGACATGCAACTGATGTGTGCAGTAGAAACCCGGAGGTAATGGCAAGAAATAGCAAAGCAGAGGATAAGAGTAACGCAGATAACTTGGAAAAGCAAGGAATGCCGGATGGTGTGAAGAAGGATAAGGCTTGGATGAACCAAGGGGTAACATTGGCAAGCACGAATGTACTGGAGGCAGAAGACGGGCCTTTGGAGGTTGAAAAAGAAAGATTTGGGAAAAACAGTGTGGAGTCAAGCAATAAAAATGATAATGA
This sequence comes from Apocynum venetum, assembly GCA_019593545.1. Lineage (NCBI taxonomy): Eukaryota > Viridiplantae > Streptophyta > Magnoliopsida > Gentianales > Apocynaceae > Apocynum > Apocynum venetum. Next base: position 8,955 of record SRSM01000703.1, on the reverse strand, counting down.
TGAGTTGCAATGCAACGGAAAGAATGCAGCTGGACCCTCGGGTGAAGTAATACTGAGCCATAGTAATAAATCTGATATGGTGTTATGGGATGGCAATGACATACCAGACTCTAGTAATGCTGATTAGGCTTTTACACTGGTTAAAAAGAAGAATAAAGGTCACAAGAACAAAAGCATAGAGGTGATTAGTAAGCAGATCGTGGGATCAAAGAACACGGCAGAGAGGTGCAACACAAAAGTTACCATTGGAGAAGGCAAAGGAATAAGGGGGAAACAGGGGGGCTACAGTTTTGCCTAGTAATCAATGATAATTGCTGCATGGAACATTAGGGGTTTTAAAAAGCCCTAAAGCAAAAAAGTGTGGAGGAGTTTGTTAAGAAACATGATGTTAGTGTGATTGGATTATTGGAAACTAAACTGACCAGCGAAAAATTGAAGTCTCTTATTTTATTTCGGTTTCTGGGATGGCAAGCGATACATAATTTTGAGTTAATTGATGGGGACGGATTTTGGTGCTGTACAACCCGAAACAAGGGGAGATTTTATCAATGCATTGGCTTTCTCTCAACTCTTGCAATGTTCACTTAGGTGTAAAGTCACAAAACAAGAATGGCAATCTCTTTTGTTTATGGCTTACACTCTATTGGTACAAGAAAGGACTTGTGGAATCATATTTCTCATGTCAATAATCTGGTTGCAGATCCATGGCTACTCTTAGGAGATTTTAATGCCATTAAAAGGAGGAGATAGATGGAATGGTGCTCATGCAACCAATTATGAATTGCAAGATTTTAATGAATGCTGTGAAACGAATGGACTGGACGATTTACATTTCTTGGGCAGCTACTACACTTGGTCCAATAATTCCACTTGGACTAAGATTGATAGAGTGCTTGGAGGTAACACATCGTTTGCTTCGAATCTTGAGGCAGTGGTGAAATTTCTGCCAGCGGGATGCATATCCGACCATTCTCCAGCATTGGTTTCGATCCAGTGCAATGATATGCAAACTGCTAGACCGTTCAAGTTTTTAAACTGTTGGACAGGTGATTGAACCATAATTAGATTGGTTTTTAGGAGCTTAATGTGTTGTTTATTGAGATAAAATCTACCTAATTGTGTTGTTTATGTGCTTAAATTGGGTCTTTACACTTTTATCTTTGTTTGCAGGTATTTGAAGGTATTTTAACATTTAGAAGACATTGGAGGAAGATAGGAGCTTTAAGAAGTTGTTTCGCAGGAAAAATGGAGTGGACGCGCCTCAGAAACCAATTGGACGCGCACTTGAAGAAGTGGACGCATCACTATTCATCCACGCGTCCATTCTCAGTAGTTTTGGAGCCTCACGCGTCCACTTGGACGTTTCTGACAGCCTCGCGCGTCCATTTTTGACAGCACGCGCGTCCACTCTCCGAATTGAAGATTTTGGGCAGTTTTTTAGTAGTTTTGAATTAGGACTCTTATGTAACTAACCCTAGGACCTTTTCTAACTATTTATAGGGTTTATTAGCTTAGTTTTTTTTGGGGTGTCAAGTACTTTAGATTCTCTCTTTCCGAGCATTGTAGGAGATCAAGGGTGGGAGCTTCTCGGGAAATCGGATTTCCGACTAATGAGTTCTCTCTTTCCCTTAATCTTTTATGATGTTTCCTTTATGCTTTGTGAGTAGTTTTCTTAAGTTAGCAAGGACATGTATTAGGTTTATATTATTCGGGAATATGAGATTTACGTTTTGTAATTAAAAACCCGATCTTTTCAAGGGATCATTATTTCTATTTGAGTATTTGAACAATTCTTGGTTTTATTCTATCAATTATGTTATTTCAATTATTATTGGCCATCTTAATTGTTTGCATAGTTGATTAACTAGGGTTATGCAGAATCGGTTTCGGTAACCAAAAGTAGTAACTATTGATTAATTTAAATATGTGTTTGATTAATTAATAGGGAATTGTTTGAAACAAATTGCATGATTTTAATAGGCCATTAACTTTATGTAATTTGTGTTGATGTTGTCCTCGAGCTGAATAACTTAATTGACTATTTTATGCGAGCGATTCGGTAATTTAGTTTAATTAGGTTAAAGTTAATTTGTCGTGCTTCTCGGGAATTAACCTAACTATACAGGAAGGAATCGGAATTTGCTGCGCTACACGGAATTCTAAGTCACTACTCAAATAGGTTATTATCAATGATTAATCCCGAATAAGTAAAACCGAAATACAAAGTCCTTGCTAACGTTTTTCTTTTCTTTGATTCTTAATTAATTTGTGAGTAAATTTATTTAAAGTTTATTCTTTTAAAATAAAAATCAAATCTTCCCCCCTAATCTTGATTAGTTTACTTGTTCTAAGATTTTACAAATCTCTGTGGGTTCGACCCTTACTTGCCATAACTGCATAAGTTAGTTAAAGTTCGGAATTTAATTTGATAGCGCAACGACACGCTCGTCAACAGGACATAATGCATTTATGGATGTTGTGAATCACAGTTGGGACAGAGAATTTGTGGGAACGAAAACAATTTATTATGTGCAGGAAGTTAAAGGGATTAAAAAGGAATTGAAGGAGCTGAACCGTTTAGAATTCTCACACATATCAGAACAAGCAGCAAGAGCAAGAAAAGAACTGGAGCATGCACAAGAAATTCTGGCAGTACATCCGGAAGAATTGATATATGGCCAGTCCATTGGCCATCTTAGGCGTGAGGCTACAAGACTAAGTGAAGCGGAGATGAGCTTTATGCACAATTGCAAAATGCAAGGTAATGATGGAAGGTGATCGAGGCTCCAAACTGTTTCATGGCTTGGCAAAGCGCAAGGCGAAACATAATTTTATTGCAGCTGTGACACGAGGGGACGGATCTGTTACTTTATCCAAATTGGAGGTGGCTGAGGAATTTCTTAAGTTCTACACACAGCTCCTTGGCACATCGGCAAGAAATAAGGAGATATCTCAGGACATTATTGCTAATGGCGCCACTGTGACCGAGAGGGACTATGACATGCTAATGGAGGAGGTCAAGGAATGTGATATTAAAGATGCTTTGTTTGACATAGGAGATGACAAATCACCAGGTCCAGATGGGTACTCTGCGCAAGTTTTCAAAGCTGCCTGGGCGATTGTAGGGAAGACACTGGTGGATGGAGTTACGGAATTTTTCAGCAGTGGACATCTCTTAAAGCAGACGAATCATGCAGCGATCACATTAATCCCCAAGTCTGCCCTTGCTGACAAGGTTGGAGACTTCAGACCTATATCTTGCTGTAATGTTTTCTACAGGTAATAGCAAAATAATTGCTGCAAGGATCAAGAAAGTGTTGGGGTACATCGTTGATAAAGCCCAGTCTGGTTTTTATAGGAGGAAGGAGCATGCAAGATAACATTTTCTTGACGCCGGAGCTTTGAAAGGAAATACAATAGGAAACGTATGTCACGAGATGCCTTTTTAAGATTGACATTAGAAAAGCCTACGATTCGGTGGACTGGAATTTCTTACATATGGTTTTGATTGGGCTGAAATTTCCGATACCATTTATGCATGGGTTATGGAGTGCGTCACATCCACGACTTACTCCATCTTTATTAATGGGCAGTTACACGGTTTCTTTAAAGGCAAGCGAGGGCTAAGGCAAGGGGATCCTCTATCACCAATACTCTTTGTGCTTTGCCTTGAGTATCTTTCAAGGGCGATTAATATAGCAACTATGTCGGGTGATTTCAACCATCATCCAAAGTGTAAAGCGCTGATATTATCCACTTAGCATTTGCGGATGACTTGATGTTCTTCGTCCAAGGGGATGCTCCATCTATCAAGATCTTATTAGATTGCTTGGCAGATTTTTCTGAAGTTTCAGGCTTACATTTAAACAAGGACAAATCAGATTTATATTACACGGGCAATTGAAGCTACGAAATTGCAGAAAATCTTGCTAGTTACGGGGTTTTAAGATTGGAGGAATGCCTTTTAGGTACCTTGGTATACGGAAAAAGCTGAAAGTGGTGCATTACCAACCTTTTATTGGCAGTGTCTCGACAGCTCTTGGGAGGTGGCATGCCTCTACAATTCTCATATGCGGGGAGACTTGAGTTAATACGGGCTGTTCTACAAGGAATTGAGTGTTTTTGGTTATCGATTTTTCCTATTCCAAAAGCAGTCATGAACAATTTCATTGCGTTGTGCCGGAGGTTCCTATGGAACAGTAAGAAGGCATGGTGGCCTGAAAAACTATCATGCTGCCTAAAGAAGAGGGGAGGGTTGGGCCTGCGAGATCCGTTTACTTGGAACCTTAGCCTTATGGCCAAGGTATTGTGGGATATACACTCTAAAAAGGACTCATTGTGGATAAAATGGATACATTTGGAGATCATTAAAGACAGTACAATATGGTTGCTGCCTAACCGGAAGGAGCTATCTCTATTGCTCAAGAGGATCCTCTCGGTTAGAACATCATAGTGTGTTGGCAACGGTTCAGTGGAGGTGGGCAGAATCTTGCTGAACTCATGGGCAGTGGATGGAGGCTTCTCTTCAGCGCAAGCCTATCAATTTTCAGGAACAATGATGGTAAGATCGCGTGGGCGAAGACAAGGAATGGCTTAAATGCCGGATAAGTGATAAGGTGTGGAATGATGTCAAGGAATGGCTGTGAAGATACGAAGAAGGTGACAGTTTGATCAAAAGCGATCTCCAAATGGCTAAAGAAAGAAAGAAGATAAGTCGGGGAACTACAATGAAGGCGAGGAGAGTGGAGAGATGTGCAATTGGAGCGATAGTCTATGCTATTTGGATGGCAAGAAATGCGCGTTTTGATGCAAAGACACCGGATAGCAATCAGATCATTAATGTATTTAGGCGAGAGTGTATCGTATGATATTTTTGGTTGATAACTAGGGTTTTGAGGTAGGTGTTATATCAGCGTTTGTAAGGTTTGGAGTTAGGTGTGAGTGACCGTAGTAGTGATTACTGGCTTGGTCAGCAGTGTGTATGTATCATTCTTTGATCATCTAATATTATATTTACATTTGATCAAAAAAAAAGAAAGAGCTCTCAGTCTATCAATCCTTACTATGTCTGGACCTGGTAAGTTTCCCCGTGTTGAGTCAAATTAAGCCGCAAGCTCCACTCCTGGTGGTGCCCTTCCGTCAATTCCTTTAAGTTTCAGCCTTGCGACCATACTCCCCCCGGAACCCAAAAACTTTGATTTCTCATAAGTGCGGCGGCGGAGTCCTTAAAGCAACATCCGTCGATCCCTGGTCGGCATCGTTTATGGTTGAGACTGACGGTATCTGATTGTCTTCGAGCCCCCAACTTTCGTTCTTGATTAATGAAAACATCCTTGGCAAATGCTTTCGCAGTTGTTCGTCTTTATAAATCCAAGAATTTTCCCTCTGACTATGAAATACGAATGCCCCCGACTGTCCCTGTTAATCATTACTCCGACCCCGAAGGCCAACAGAATAGGACCGAAATCCTATATTGTTATCCATGCTAATGTATCCAGAGCTTAGGCTTGCTTTGAACACTCTAATTCTTCAAAAAACAGAGCCAGAGGCACGACCCGGCCAGTTAAGGCAAGGAGCGCATCGCGGCAGAGGGACGAGACGACCGGTGCACACCGTAAGGCGGACCGGCCGGCCCATCCCAAAGTCCAACTACGAGCTTTTTAACTGCAACAACTTAAATATACGCTATTGGAACTGGAATTACCGCGGCTGCTGGCACTAGACTTGCTCTCCAATGGATCCTCGTTAAGGGATTTAGATTGTACTCATTCCAATTACCAGACTCGTATGAGCCCGGTATTGTTATTTATTGTCACTACCTCCCCGTGTCAGGATTGGGTAATTTGCGTGCCTGCTGCCTTCCTTGGATGTGGAGTAGCCGTTTCTCAGGCTCCTCTCCCGAAATCGAACCCTAATTCTCCGTCACCGTCACCACCATGGTAGGCCCCTATCCTACCATCGAAAGTTGATAGGGCAAAAATTTGAATGATGCGTCGCCGGCACGAGGGCTGTGCAATCCGTCGAGTTATCATGAATCATCGCAGCAACGGGCAGAGCCCGCGTCGACCTTTTATCTAATAAATGCATCCCTCCAGAAGTCGGGGTTTGTTGCACGTATTAGCTCAGAATTACTACGGTTATCCGAGTAGAAGATACCATCAAACAAACTATAACTGATTAATGAGATTCACATTCACAATCTGAATTAGTTTCTGATTCTTCATATACTTACACATGCATGGCTAATCTTTGAGACAAGCATATGACTACTGGCAGGATCAACCAGGTAGCATTCCTCAACGACGCCCTTCGCCCGCATGGGCGGGCAAGTGATTGAACCATAATTAGCTTGGTTTTCTATGGTTTATTATGATGTTTATTGAGTTTAAATCTAGCTAATTATGGCTAATTATGGTTTTGGTGATTTTAATGATTCTTTACACTATTACTTTTGTTTTTAGGTCTTTAGAAGATTTAAAAGATGTTGGAATGAAATTGGAAGAAATTGGAAACTTGAAGATGGATATTTAGAAGAAAGAAGAAGGTGACGCGCAAAGCTGAAGGTGGACGCGTCCACCAGATTTCACGCGTCGACCCTCAGAAGTTGGACAGGAAAGTGGACGCGCAGAGAGGCCAAGTGGAAGCGTCCATCAAATTTCACGCGTCCACTCTCAGAAGATTGACAGTCAAGTGGACGCGTCTCATTTACTCAGACGTCCACTTTGAAGACTCGGGCGTCCACTTTCCAAATTCAAGTTTAAGCTTGTTTTAAGCAGTTTCTAATTAGGACTCTTGTATAAACCACCTTAGGACCTTTTTCTAACTATATATAGGCCTTAATAGCTTAGTTTAGGGGGTCAAGCACCTAGATATTTTCTTCCCGAGCATTGTAGGAGATCAAGGATTGGAGCTTCTCGGGAAATCGGATTTCCGTCTAATGAGTTTCTCTTTCCCTTTATCTTTCTATGATGTTTTCTTTTATGGATTGTGAGTAAACGTTTTTAGTTGGCAAGGACATGTATTAGGTTTACTTTATTCGGGAATATGAGATTTTTGTTTTGTCATTAAAAATCCGATCTTTTCAAGGGATCATTATTTCTATTGAGTATTTGAACAATTCTTAGTTTTATTCTATCCATTTGTTATTTCAATTATTATGGCCTCTTAATTGTTTTGCATAGTTGATTAACTAGGGTTATGCAAAATCGGTTTCGGGAACCAAAAGTAGTAACTATTGATTAATTTAAATCTGTGTTTGATTAATTAATAGGGAATTGTTTGAAGCGAATTGCATGATTTTAATCGGCCATTAATTTTATGTAATTTGTGTTGATGTTGTCCTTATGCTTAATAATTTGATTGACTATCTTATGCGAGCGATTCAGTAATTTGGTTTAATCAGGTTAAAGTTAATTTGTCGTGCTTCTCGCGAATTAACCTAATTTTACAGGAATTGGAATTTACTGCGCTACGCGGAATTCTAAGTCATTACTCAAATAAGTTGTTATCGATGATTAATCCCGAATAAATGAAACCGAAATACAAAGTCCTTGCTAACGTCTTTTTATACATTGATTTCTAAGTAACAACTATATTTTGCTAGCAGTAGATTATGTGTCTAAGTGGGTGGAAGCTAAAGCCTCCAGAACTAATGATGCTAAAGTTGTTGTCTCTTTTGTCAAGGATAATATTTTTAACAGGTTGGTTTTGCAAAAGCAATATTAGTGACAGAGGTATGCATTTTGTAACAAAATAGTTGGGGCTTTATTTGCAAAATACCATATAACCCACAGAGTTTCTACTGCATATCATCCCCAAACTAATGGTCAAGCTGAGGTTCTAATAGGAAATTAAATCAATCTTAGAAAAAGTGGTTAACCCTAATAGAAAAGATTGGAGTGTGCGGTTGGGGGATGCATTATGGGCATATAGAACAACATATAGACACCTATTGGAATGTCTCCATATCGATTGGGTTGGGAAAGCAGATGTCATCTTCCTGTAGAACTTGAACATAGAGCTTATTGGGCTATCAAGAAAACTCATTTGAATTTCCTGATGTTTAGTCAATAGGAAATTACAAATTCAGGAATTGGAAGATACGGAATGACGCTTACCAAAATGCTTTAATTTGTAAAAGAGAAAGCACGCATTATCATGATAAACATATTGTCCGAAAGAGTTTAATCGGGGCGATAAGGTTTTATTGTACAATTCTAGATTGAAACTCTTTCCAGGCAAGTTGATGAGTTAGATGGATAGGACCTTTTCTCGTTGTCAATGTTTTTTATCATGTAGCTGTAGAAATTCAAAGTCTTGATACAGGGAAAGTTTTTAAAGTCAATGGTCATCGCCTGAAGCTTTATTATGAAGAATTCATCAACCACGAGTGGAGGCCGTTCAGTTTCTTCAACCATCTTATCCCGAAGTCTGAGCATGAACTGTGTCGAGCTAACGACCTTAAACAAAGGCGCTTTTTGGGAGGCAACCCAAATGAATATCCTTCTTTTTCTTTTATATTTTGTTTCTATCATTTAGTTGTCATTTTATTTTGTTTACAAGTATAGGGAAGGTCTAACATGGTCCAGAGTCCTTGCTAACGTCTTTTTTATCCATTGATTTCTAGTTATTTTGTGAATTACTTATTTTTAAGTTTTAATCTTTTTAGATAAAAACCAATCTTTTCCCCCCAAAGTCGTGATTAGTTTACGTAATCAAAGAATTTACAAGTCTTTGTGGTTCGACCCTTACTTGCCCTAACTATATAAGTTGGTTGAGTTTGGTATTAATTTGATAGCGCAACGACACGCTCGTCAGCAAGCCAATGGCACAGCCTGACCAAGAAGGGAATGACGGTCGTGCGCAAGTTAGCGACGAATGATTATTCGGGCAAAGATAGAGGTCGCGGCACCTCAATACCCTCTTTGCTTTCCACATCCGAGAGCTCGGGCAAAA
>SRSM01000702.1:0-107854 GCA_019593545.1 Apocynum venetum | reverse complement strand
TCAATTTCAGCGCCCATTCAACTTTTCAACTAAATACGGAAGAAGATAGTGCTGCCATGTGTCCGTGCTCTTAAGCATAAATTTGTCATAAGTGGACTAATGCAAGCGCCATTAGTCTTTTTCAAATAGCGATCTTTCCTCCTTGCAAAGGACAGCACAATACCAACTACTCCCGAAGATCACAATTCAATCAAGTGTTATCAAAGTTAGGTATTAGGGTGTTTTAGTTGTTTTTTCATCCTAATTTATCAACTAAACTACATTAACACACTTAGTAAATCAACTACCCCCATCAATGATCATCTACCACAATTTTCATTATGAATCATCTAGTATGAATTTGTTTTCATGTTGTATCTCATCCTCCTTGGATTGGATGCCATGCTCGTCTTGTGACCAATCTGAAACTGTTCCTTCAAGGGCTGTTTCTCCATCATGTGCTTTCTCTGATTTTCTGTGCTAATGAGTGGCATGTCCACTGTAGTCAATATCTCCCTTCGCCATCTTCACTCACCACTTCTCCATTTCGTATAACGAATACCTTCGCAATAGGACATTTGCCTGCCTATGTCCATACCCCCAAGCATTTGAAGCACGTTCATCTCTCAAAGAAACCTAGATTTATCATCTTTAAGGCTGTAACTTTGTTGTAGACTACTTCTTATTACATTTTTGTTGCTTCAAATCTGCCTTCCATTCGACTTCCATGGTAGAAGTAGTAAGTCAAAACCCCAGAGTTTGTTCATCTTCAATTGCTTCTCAACCTTAATTGCCATGGTAACCATATCCTCCCAAAATCAACATAATGATGCAATTCAAAAAATCCAGGTTTACAATGTCACGATTTAACCAGAAAGAATCGTGCCATAGTAACCTCCTTGTCCTCCTTAATATTGTGCGTCGACATCATAGCCATCTCTATCTCTTGATGATTACTCTTCAACACTCTTTGATCCTTGGTTCAGTTTTCTGTAAAGATTGTCAACTCTCTCTCTAAATAATGTTTGTGGTACAAATCTTCCCACTCATAATTGCTTTCATCTCAAAACCCATGAAGAGATTGAACCTTCTCCACTCCTACGCTTAGAATTTGAGAGCTTGATTCCACCCACACTTGCAAATCAGTGAAATCTACAACAACGCCAATTTTACCTTCTCTTCTCTTTCTGGTGTAGTTATGGCATTCAATACACGATCGACTTCTTTCCCAATCTAAATATGCTTCTCTCTTCTGGATTGCCTCTTTGCCTTGCCTGGAAAAATGGAATTGTCATCTGGATTTAACCCCAAGTTCCCATCTTTTAGATTTTTCTTTGTTGAAACGTGTAGAATCTGTGTCAAATTCATATTCTAATTCGTCTATGAGATTTCGTTTTGTTCCTCCAGATTGAGCACGACTTGAAGTGCCTTGCTCAATTCTCCCCAATCTTTCTTTCAATTTCTGGTTGTCACTAGCAAGATCTTCTTGTTGTGACAACATCTTTTGCATCATTCCTTGTATTACCTCTAAGGTAATCTATCTTTTGATTCCATGATGTAAAGCATGCAATAAAATGTTAGAAAAGGAAAATCCTAAACTAACTCTCCCTTACGTGTTTCACTGACTGTTTTTTAATCCCTCTATTGATCTCACCAAATTTGACCATACAATAGCCTCTCTTTTGAAGTTCTTATTTGAGCTAGCCTTTACAAATCACTAAAATGAATTCTTAGTCTTTGATAACCAAAACTCAAACGAAAATAATGGATCTTTGGTGAAAAAATGAATCTGTAACCTTTTTTTTTTTTTTGCCCAAACTTGGACTCAAATAACAAGAACGAATCTTTTATCTTTTTTCTGAAACTTGAAATCAACTTTCTCAATCTTTTTTTTTTTCCCGAACTGAAACAAAAGGATAAAAGGTTATAGAACAACTTGCTTCCCGCAACCTAGGCTCTGATACCAAACTATACGATCCTAGCTTATCTATCAAACAAGACCGTAACAACCTCTTGATACTATTACCAAATATCACGAATTAGGAGCCTTTAGTTATCAAACAACTAAGAACCCTAATTATAAGTGGCGAAATTCTTAGAGAATTTCAAGGCAAAGCTCTCACAAGAACTTTAAGAAAAACTCAAAATTGTATTAAATCAATAATCATCTGAATTGTTTCCAATTACATATATAGACGAAAGAGTTCAAATCCTTGTTTGATTAGGAACTCTACTTATTTAAAAATAAAATAACCAAATCTACCTAAATTTCCTTATTCAAAAGGAAAACAAATAACACAATAAATCCAATAGATACCAAATCTGCTAAGATTTCCAAATTCTTATAGAAAACGAATAACCCTAATTCCTTATGGTATGGACGAAATTCCTAAGATTGGTGGTCTTTGAATTCATCCTTCTTCTCATTTGTATCAAATTTAATTAAATTCCAAGTCTTTGACAGCCCATGGCAATTTCTCTCTTGAGCAGATTTATCCATATAACACATAATAAGTCCATTAAGTGCATCTTTCGTTGTTTAGCTCTAGCTTTTGTAATTGGACCTTCATCATAGCTCAAAGGATCCGCTTCTTCTTATTTGCACTTGAACTCCAATTTTCATTAATGACATCTTCATGCTCCGCATCAACTAGACAGGATTTGATAGTATATTGTGGTAGTTGATAGGTTTCTAAAATGGTACACCTCATTCCATGTTATAAACTGATGATGCTTCATATGTTGCTGATTTTCTTTAAATAAACTAGTTCGTCTATCATGGTATGCCTAGTCCATTGTGAGTGATAGAGATGCTAAATTTTATCTACTTTTGGAAAACTTTGTGGGTCAAAATTAGGAACTAAATTGTTTGTTACTTGTCATCCACAACTGAGGTAGTGTATAGAACTTTGGGACAATTATTAAGAGCTATCATTAAAAAGAATCTGAAATCATGGGATGATTGTTTACCTCATGCAGAGTTTGTATATAATAGGAGTGCATTCCTCTACTCTATTATTCATGAGATTGTTTGGTTTTAAACACATTAGATTTATCTTCTTTACCTTTGGATGAACAAGTTAATTTTGATGGAGCTAAAGAAGGCAAATATGTGCGAAAAATTCGTAAAACATCAGCAAAATATTGAGAAAAGAAATCAGCAAGTGATGAGTCAAAGAAATCATGGAAGAAAGAAAGTGATTTTTAAGCCTGTGATTAGTGTATGGTTGTATTTTACACAATGAAAGGTTTCCTAGCAAAGTCACGTTCAAGTTGAGGACGATGGTCATTTTCAAAGTTGTTGCAAGGATCAATGACAATACTTAGCTCTTCTTGGTGAGTATAATGTCACTGCTACTTTAATGCTTCTGATTTATTTCTTTTCGATTATGCAGTGGATGATTCGAGGTGTCGAATCCTTTTGAGAAAATGGGGAGTATTGAATGACATTAATGAAATTCGGTTCAGGCACAAATAAGAAGAAGCGGATCCTTTGAGTTTGATGGAGGTCCAATTATAAGAGCTAGAGCTAAACAATGAAGATGCACTTAATGGACTTATTTTGTGTTTTTGGATCAATATTCTCAGAGGGAAATTGCATGAGCTGCCCAAGACCTATGAATTTAATTAGATGTGATACAAATAAAAAGAAAATCCAATTACAACTCCCACCAAACTTAAGAATTTCGTCTAGCCCCATAAGGATTTTAGGGTTTATTCTGTATTCTATAAGAATTTGGAAATCTTGGCAGATTTAGTATCTATTAGATTTATTGTTTTATTTGTTTTCTTTTTTGAATGAGGAAATTTGGGTATATTTATATCTTAGTAGATTTGGTTTCTTTATTAAATAAGTAGAGTTTTCTAATCAAACAAAGATTTGAACTATTTATTCCATATATGTAATTGGAACAAATTAGATGATGATGATTGAATATAATTTTGAGTTTTCTGTTAAAGTTCTTATGAGAGCTTTGCTTTAAATTCTCTAAGAATTTGACTACTTATAATTAGGGTTCTTAGTTGTTTGATAACTAAAGACTTCTAATTCGTGATATTTAGTAATAGTATCAAAGGTTGTTATGAGTCTTGTTTAATAGATAAGCAATGACTGTATTAGTATAAGAGTTGGGGCATGTCATCCTGAGCATGAGGTGAATTTTGGGTAATAAGAGAGAGGTATGATGATGAATGTGATAAGAAAGAAGAGAACCTCGATGAGAAAGGACGGTATAAAGAAAGGGACAAAACAATGACCATAATACCCTTCAATTTTGTTTTTTTTACAAAAACCAAAGACTTCCCATTAGGCTTACGGACAATAGCTCTCCAACCATTTTTGTAACCTTTTTATAAGGTCAGAGTGACATGTATTGCTATTTCAAAAGTTAGTGACTAAAATTTCTATTTGATCATAGTACTGATTTGTTTTTTATTATTTTTTTTTGCAATTCACTCCTTTTGATTTGAACATCCATATTGAGAACTTATCCATCTACTACGCGAGAGAAAATAAAAAAGGAGAACTTATCAATAGAATCAATTTCTAATCGTACCCATTCGTCAATTTGACCATATTGTTCAATGATTTTCATACGAAAGCTTTCTGGACAAAATCTCCTGGTCTATCTAATAAACATGATCTCCGTGTATGAGAATGCGTTTACCTCATTGATCCTATAATTAGGCAAAATAGATACAGTGACACGTAATGTGTTATCCTTTCCTAGCCGGATGAAATAAACGAATGCCTCATCTCTATCTATTTTTCAAAATGCACTTTCACCCTTATCCCATGAGACTTTTTTTTTTAATAACCAAAATAAGCGATAAACTTAAACACTGCATCTTTTTCAATTGTACCTTTTAGCATATCCTTGTCATTTTATTCCTCATCTCTCACCTCTCTCGTGGGTTATTAAATTGATAATATTTGATATGATATGATTATAACATATTTATGGGTTCGATTTAAAACGAGTCAGCCATTTAACATTAATTATGTTTAAATCGTAAATGGGTTAAATAATTCAAGTCCTGATTATTATGTATTTTCTATTTTTCATTCAATTTTTTTTTAAAATTCCAATGGAAGAATCTTCCCAATGTAATATAACAAAATAGATCAAATTATTCTTTAATTAACTCATACCACAATGTCCCTTATGACAGATGCTGAAAAATCTAATTGTGGTTTTAAATATCCCAGAACTAAAATTTATTTTAAGTAATATAACACAATAGAGCGAACTATTGTCTAATTAACCCATACCACAATGTTCCTCAAGCAAGAGATGCTGGAAAAACATTTTTTATGTTTAAATCTCAACAAAATGTGGAAACCTTTTTTTGTAACTTGAAATTTTATGATTTTTTTTTTAAAAAAATGTCTCTGTTCTTCAAGGACTCAAAAGGAACAAATAATATTGTACTCATATAATCTAAAGGACATAATTTCATTTTCTTTTTAATGGAGATCAAGGAGCTGACCAAGTTAAAGTTCTCAAAGCCAGTTGATAATTTCAAATATCATATAGACCCTCTGCATGGAATTTGTGGTCCAATGATTAAGGTTAAAGAGTATGAAATGAAGGTTTTACAAGGTTTGATAATGAATGTTCAATACAAAGTTGTAAAATTTGGAAATTCCAAAGCTACACCAAGGGAGGTACATATCTATGTGTACAAGGGTTAAATTTGCAAGATCAACAAGAGTGCACGAGCTAATTAGATATTTTTTTTAAAAAAAACTCGTTTTTAGGCCTTTATGTTATAATTATTATGTGTAATTTCGTTTTTGGACTTTTAGATTTTAATTATCGGATATGTTTTTAAGACTTTTTATTTAAAGAATAATCAGGCCCAAATCAGTTTAGGATTTCTTTTAGGTGTTAATATCCTATATTTAAGGATATTAACTGTGTATTGTTGGGAGGTTAACATCAATTTAGAAGAATTATTCAGGAAAAGCCTTAGCTTTTGTTTTATTGTGTTCTTGATTGAATGCATGAACTTGACTTATCAAATGAGTGATCAACCTTTGTGGCATATCTGAATTAGGGTTTAAAGGCCTTATTTTCCAATCTCCTAAACCCAATCTCCAAGTTGGAAAACAACTTTCAAATGCCCCTTGGTGGCTTGCTTGGCATATTGTTCATATGTTATCTCAAACCCTTGCATGCAATTCCGTCACAAAATCTGTCTTTTTCTTTCCATCAAGATTAGCATGCTCATTAGCAGGTAAAGGGAAAATATCCAAAGGAGTTCAAGTAAACAACCTCAAAAGGATAATAGGAAGAAGTAGAATGAACAATCCTATTATATGCAAACTCAACATGTGGCAAGTACTTCTCCCATTGCTTTAAGTTCTTTTGAATGATAGCACTGCAACAATATAGTGAGTGTCCTATTAACTACTTCAGTTTGTCCATCTGTTTGAGGATGTGCAACAGTAGAAAACAAGAGTTTAGTGCCTAATTTATTCCACAAAGTGCGCCAAAAATGACTTAGAAGTTAACATCTCTATCACTGACAATTGTCTCTGGTAACCCATGCAAACGAACCACTTCCTTGAATAACAAATCAACAATATGTGTTGCATCATTGGTTTTGAACATGCAATAAAGTGAACCATCTTACTAAACTTATCAACAACAACAAATATACTATCCTTTCCACTTTGAGTCCTGGGCAATCCTAAAACAAAGTCCATAGACATATCAATCCAAGGTTGATTGGGCACAGGTAAAGGGGTGTACAATCCATGAGGTTTAACCTTAAATTTTGCTTGCCTACATGTAATACATGTATCACAAATAGATTGCACATCAAACTTCATTTTAGGCCAATAAAAATGCTCATGCAAAATATCTAAAGTCTTTTGAACTCCAAAGTGACCCATCAAACCTCCACCATGACTTTCCCTAACAAACATCTCACGAACAGAACAAATAGGGACACATAGTTTGTCTTTTTTGAATAGAAATCCTTCATGCCTATAGAAATCACCAAACGCACACTTAGCACATGCATGGCTGAAATAAGAATCATTAGCATACAAATCCTTAAGCAATTTAGTTTGCAATGAATAATACATACCTTCTGGACAATGCATCAGCCACAACGTTTTCCTTCCCATGTTTGTACTTGATTACATACAGAAATGTTTTTATGAACTCTAGCCACTTAGCATGTCTCTTATTAAGCTTATCTTATTAAGAAGGTACGTATGATTAGAATGACTAGAATGAATAATGAATAATGAATAAGGTACATATATTAAGAAGGTCTTAAGAAACTTCAAACTTTAATGATTAGAATGAATAATGAATAAGGTACAGTATATTAAGAAGGTCTTCAGAAACTTCAAACTTTAATGATTAGAATGAATAATGAATTTTCTTGGCCACAAATAATGCTGCCATGTTTGTAGAGTTTTCACTAATGTATAAAGTTCTTTGTTATAAGTAGGATAGTTTAATACTGCCTCACTTAACTTTTCACTAAAGTAAGCAGTAAGGTTTGAAATCCTGCATCAAAACAGCCTCTGTTCCAATCCTAGATGCATCATATTCTATTTCAAAAGCTTTGTCAAAGTAAGGAAAACTCAGCAATGGTGCATTAGTTAGCTTATCTTTCAAAGTGTTAAACCTTTTCATGCACTTCACCCCACTTAAAAACAACATTCTTTTTAACAAATTCATTTAAAGGTACGACAATGGAATTGAAATTGTTAACAAATCTTCGATAAAAACTTGCAAAACCATAAAAACTTCTCACCTCGTTCGCATTCTTGGGTGTAGGCCATTCCTTATTGCCCTTACCTTATCTTCATCTACACTTATTCCATGTGAACTAACAACATATCCAAGAAACACAACAGATTCCATGCAAAACATGCACTTCTTAAAATTAACATATAATTGGTGCTCCCTTAACACACTAAAAACGGAATGCAAATGTTTCACGTGTTCATCCTAACTTTTGTTGTATACTAAAATAACATCAAAGTAAACTACCACAAATTTTCCCATGAAAGTACGCAAGACATGATTCATTAATCTCATGAATGTACTAGGTGCATTAGTTAAACCAAAAGGCATTATTAACCACTCATACAATCCATATTTAGTTTTAAATGCAGTCTTCCATTCATCTCTCTTTCATGCGAATCTGACGATATTCATCCTTTAAATCTATCTTAGAAAACAATTTAGAGCCATGCAATTCATCTAGCATATCATCTAAGCGAGGGATAGGGTGTCTAACATTATCGTTATCTTGTTAATGGCTAGACAATCTACACACATGAGCCATGCTCCATCTTTCTTCTTAACTAAGATAACAGGAACTGAACATGGGCTAAGACTCTCCCTTAAAAATACATTTTGCAGCAACTCATCCACTTTCCTTTGTTAGGTATGGCAGAACCAGGTATAAAGTCTATTTGATGCTCAATGCCTCTAAAAGGAGGTAATCCATGAGGAATCTCCTCAGGAAATAGATCTTTAAAGTCCTGCAATAAAGTCACAACAACACTAGGAAAAGATGAATTAAAGTCATTAGTAGATCTAAACATCCTTGTACATAAGTACAAGTACTGTTTTCCTTGCCATCATTACACTCTTAACCTCATGTTTTTCTGCAAAACACTCATTCTTTTGCTTGCTTCTTTTTCTTCCTCCTCATTCTCTCGTTTTTGTTCACTTCTCTCCATTTTTTTTCTTAGTCTCACTCACTTTCCTTTTAATTTCTTGCTCATATTTTTCTATCTCTTTCTTTTTGCACTCTCTTGCTATTCTAATCTGGTCTTATAAGCTTGCAAAGGTCTGAGAGAGGCTAATACAACTTTTCGATTGTTAATGACAAAAGAATATCGATTTTTGTACCCATCATGCAACACCTTTCTATCAAATTGCCATGTATGCCCAAGCAAAATATGACCAGCATGCATTGGTGCCACATCACAAAGAACCTCATCCTCATACTTGCCAATTGAGAACAAAACCCGAACTTGCTTGTTCACCTTCACTTCTCCAGAATCGTTTAACCACTGTAACTTGTATGGTTTTGGTCTCTCATTGTCTGCAA
This sequence comes from Apocynum venetum, assembly GCA_019593545.1. NCBI lineage: Eukaryota > Viridiplantae > Streptophyta > Magnoliopsida > Gentianales > Apocynaceae > Apocynum > Apocynum venetum. The sequence goes on along the minus strand of SRSM01000702.1, from coordinate 98,785 downwards.
TTTCAATTTTTCTACCAACAAAGTACTAGCAACATTAGTACAACTCCCACTATCAATAATTAGTGTGCATACCTTGTCCTTCACATGGCATCTTGCGTGAAAAATATGCTCCCGTTGCTCCTCATCCCCATCATCCTTAGGTTGTATGCTTAACTGCTCTCCTTTAGGAGGAATAGAAACTGAATTCTTCAACTTTGCTTCGTCTTTTGTTTTTAATCCAGCCTTGTTGTTCTTTCAATTTGATGAAGAACCATAGGACGAGCTAGATCTGAATCTCTTTGCCTTGATTTGCTTATCCACTTTAATAGCCTTGTGCAATAAGTCCTCCACTCTATATAATGTTGCAACTCAACCACATCAGTAATTTCCCTGCTTAATCCGGCAACCATTGTTATTTCTCTGTGTTCATCTATGTTTGCTCTAATCACTGCGATTTCCATCTCCTTGTAATAATCCTCCACACTTTTAAATCCTTGAACCAGCCTCTACAACTTCCTATACAAATCTCTATAGTAATGGCTGGGTACGAATCTTTTGCGCATCACCGTCTTCATCTCTTCTCATGACTGAATTGGTCTTTCCCCATTCCTGTGTCTATTGATCCCACCATATGCTGGCATAATTTGTAAACTCCACGCCGCTAATTTTACTTTCTTCTTCTCGGAGTAATTATGGCAATCAAATACATGCTCAACATTTCTTTCCCAATCCAAATACAATGCAGGATTCTTTCCTTGAAACGCTGGAATTTTCATCTTTATGCTGCCTAAATTGTTGTCCTTCTTGAAATTGAACTTCTAGTTTTGTCTATGACTTGTCCTTTCCAATTCAGAATCAGTTTCTTCTTCTTCATTAATTTCATGTTTTGTTTTTGAAATAGAAGAGGATTCCAATTCTCTTATCTTAGCATTCAACAATTTGAATTGATCTTGGAGAGCCTGGATGAACAATTTCATGTCAGTATGATGTGATTCCTCCTTCCTTACTCATGTTGTTAACTTGTGTAAAAGGAAAAAAAAATGTTGTTTCTCACACTCCCTCACATGTTTGCACTCAATCAGATAAGTAATCCTCGTGTTTCACTCTTTTTGGCTTTTTCTTTAATGATGTTTACTCTTGCCTTTTACCACTCAAAAACCCTAGTTGCCTCCTTTATGTTCTTGATGCGGAGCATGGAGATGTCATTAATGGAAATTCGAGTTCAAGCACAAATAAGAAGAAGCTGGATCCTTTGAGCTATGATGGAGGTCCAATTACAAGAGCTAGAGCTAAACAGATGAAAGATGCACTCAATGGGCTTATTTTGTGTTATTTGGATCAATCTGCTCAAGAGGGAAATTGCATGGGCTGTCCAAGACTTGTGAATTTAATTAGATTTGATACAAAAAGAGAAGAAAGTCCAATTACAAGCCCACTAAACTTAAGAATTTCGTCCAGCCCATAAGGATTTTAGGGTTTATTTGTTTTCTATAAGAATTTGGAAATCTTGGCAGATTTGGTACCTATTAGATTTATTGTTTTATTTGTTTTCCTTTTGAATAAGGAAATCTAGGTAGATTTGATATCTTAGTAGATTTGGTTTCCTTTTTAAATAAGTAGAGTTCCTAATCAAACAAGGATTTGAACTCTTTCTTCTATATATGTAATTGGAACAAATCAGATGATAATGATTGAATACAATTTTGAGTTTTCTCTTAAAAGTTCTTGTGAGAGCTTTGCTTTGAAATTCTCTAAGAATTTCGCCACTTATAATTAGGGTTCTTAGTTGTTTGATAACTAAAGGCTCCTAATTCGTGATATTTGGTAATAGTATCAAGAGTTTGTTACGGGTCTTGTTTGATAGATAAGCAAGGATCGTATCAGTTTGGTATCAGAGCCTAGGTTGCGGGAAACAGGTTGTTCTATAACCTTCTTATCCTTTTGTTTCAGTTCGAAAAAAAAAAAAAAGATTGAGAAAGTTGATTTCAAGTTTCAGAAAAAAAGATCAAAGATTCGTTCTTGTTGTTTGAGTCCAAGTTTGGGGAAAAAAAAAAAAAAAAAGGGTTACAGATTCATTCTTTTCACCAAAGATCCATTTTTTTCGTTTGAGTTATGCATGATGGCTTCACTAATCGATATTCTTTTGTGATGGATGGACGACCTATTAAGTTGCTGCCCATGTCACCTAAAGAGGTGTTTAAAGATCAGAAAATATTGAGTGAATGTGAGAGTGCACAAAAAAAAAGAAGATGCACGAGCAAAAGGAGAGCTGTGAGAAAAGCCATGAGAGGCGTGAGAAAAGAGAGGAAAAAGGAGAGGAAACAGAGGGGATGTGCCATGAGGAAAAGAATCTTGAGAGAGCACATGCAAAAGGAGAGAATAGTGTGCAAAGAGTGGTCTAAACAAGAGGTAAAAGGCAGTTTCTATGCAAGAGAGGGTGATGTCCTAAAGGCCTATCTATCTAGGCAATTTATGCTTCTTTTGGTATTCAAATGAGCGAATTTGACTATTTCTTCTAACCCAGATCTCTCTTCTCTTCCTAGTTCTTTTCAAACTTTGTTGCAGGAATTTGAAGAATTGTTTCCTGAAACTATGCCAGAAGGCTTGCCACCACTTAGAGGGATTGAACACCAAATTGACTTCATTACTGGAGCACAAATTCCAAACCGACCAGCTTATAGAAGCAATCCTGAAGAAACCAAGGAGTTACAAAGGCAAGTGGATGAATTGTTGTCTAAGGGTTTGATCAAAGAAAGTATGAGTCCATGTGCAGTACCCGTGTTGTTGGTGCCTAAAAAAGATGGTTCTTGGCGAATGTGTGTTGATTGTCGAGCAATTAACAAAATTACGGTAAAGTATCGCCACCCTATTCCTCGTTTAGATGATATGTTAGATGAATTACATGGTGCCTGCATATTCTCTAAGATTGATTTAATGGCTGGTTATCATCAAATTCGTATGAGAATTGGAGATGAATGGAAAACTGCTTTTAAGACAAAATATGGTTTATATGAATGGTTAGTTATGCCTTTTGGATTAACTAATGCACCTAGTACTTTCATGAGATTAATGAACCATGTTTTACGTAGCTTTATTGGGAAATTTGTTGTTGTCTACTTTGATGATATACTTGTGTATAGCAAGTCACTTGATGAGCATATTGTGCATGTTAAAGCTATTTTTTGTGCTTTGCGAGAACAAAAGTTGTATGCTAAGCTTGCTAAATGTTCATTTTGTGTGCCTAAAGTTATATTTTTAGGATATGTTGTTAGTCAGCATGGAATTGAAGTAGATAATGAAAAGGTTAAAGCTATTGAAACCTGGCCAACACCTAAGAATGTGGGGGAAGTTAGAAGTTTTCATGGTTTGGCAAGTTTTTATAGACGATTTGTTAAGGATTTTTCGAGCATTGCTGCCCCTTTAACTGAAGTTATAAAAAAAAATGTCGAATTTAAATGGGGGGATGAACAAGAAAGAGCATTTAACATGTTAAAGGCAAAATTAACTTCTGCTCCTATTCTTGCTTTACCTAACTTTGATAACGCTTTTGAAATTGAATGTGATGTTTCGGGAGTTGGTATTGGTGCTGTCCTTTTGCAAGGAGGAAAGCCAATCGCTTATTTTAGTGAAAAGCTGAATGGCGCTGCATTGAAATATCCAACTTATGACAAAGAGATGTATGCTTTAGTAAGAGCATTGGACACATGGCAGCACTATCTTCTTCCTAAGGAATTTGTTATCCATACTGATCATGAGAGCTTGAAGTATTTGAAGGGACAAAATAAGTTGAATAAACGACATGCTAAATTGAGTGAATTCATTGAATCGTTTCCATACATCATCAAGTACAAGAAGGGAAAGGAAAATGTTGTTGCTGATGCTTTGAGTCGAAGGCATGCACTTATTACCACTTTAGATGCTAAATTGCTAGGCTTTGAGCATATTAAAGAATTGTATGAGAAAGATAGTGATTTTAGTAATGTTTATAATGCATGCGAGAATGCTGGTTTTGATAAGATCTATAGGCATAATGGTTATCTATTTCGCATGAGACAACTTTGCGTTCCAAAGTGTTCTATGCGATTACTTTTGATTCGTGAAGCACATGCAGGGGGTTTAATGGGACACTTTGGCATATCCAAGACTTTAGATGTTTTGCAGGAGCACTTCTTTTGGCCTCATATACGATCAGATGTTTCTAAGTATTGTGCTAATTGCATTACATGTTTACAAGCTAAGTCTAAAGTGCATCCACATGGTTTATACACACCATTACCTGTGTCACATGCACCTTGGATAGATGTTTCTATGGATTTTGTTCTTGGTTTACCTAGAACTAGACGTGGATTTGATAGTATATATGTGGTAGTTGATAGGTTTTCTAAAATGGCACACTTCATTCCATGTCATAAAACTGATGATGCTTCACATGTTGCTGAATTGTTCTTTAAAGAAATAGTTCGTTTGCATGGTATGCCTAAGTCTATTGTGAGTGATAGAGATGCTAAATTTTTATCTTACTTTTGGAAAACTTTGTGGGCAAAATTGGGAACTAAATTGCTGTTTAGTACTACTTGTCATCCACAAACTGATGGACAAACTGAGGTAGTGAATAGAACTTTGAGACAATTATTGAGAGCTATCATTAAAAAGAATCTGAAATCATGGGATGATTGTTTATCTCATGTAGAGTTTGCATATAATAGGAGTGTGCATTCCTCCACTCATTATTCACCTTTTGAGATTGTTTATGGTTTTAATCCTTTAACACCATTAGATTTATCTCCTTTATCTTTGGATGAACAAGTTAATTTTGATGGAGCTAAAAAGACAGAATATGTGAGAAAAATTCATGAAACAGTCAAGCAAAATATTGAGAAAAGAAATCAGCAAGTGATGACTCAAAGAAATCATGGAAGAAAGAAAGTGATTTTTGAGCCTGGTGACTGGGTATGGTTGCATTTACGCAAGGAAAGGTTTCCTAAGCAAAGGCATTCAAAGCTTCAATCAAGAGGAGATGGTCCTTTTCAAGTTGTTGCAAGGATCAATGACAATGCATACAAATTAGCTCTTCCTGGTGAGTATAATGTTAGTGCTACTTTTAATGTTTCTGATTTACTTCCTTTCGATTATGCAGGTGATGATTCGAGGGCGAATCCTTTTGAGGAAAGGGGGAGTGATGCGGAGCATGGAAATGTCATTAATGGAAATTCGAGTTCAAGCACAAATAAGAAGAAGCTGGATCCTTTGAGCTATGATGGAGGTCCAATTACAAGAGCTAGAGCTAAACAGATGAAAGATGCACTCAATTGGCTTATTTTGTGTTATTTGGATCAATCTGCTCAAGAGGGAAATTGCATGGGCTGTCCAAGACTTGTGAATTTAATTAGATTTGATACAAAAGAGAAGAAAGTCCAATTACAAGCCCACCAAACTTAAGAATTTCGTCCAGCCCATAAGGATTTTAGGGTTTATTTGTTTTCTATAAGAATTTGGAAATCTTGGCAGATTTGGTACCTATTAGATTTATTGTTTTATTTGTTTTCCTTTTTGAATAAGGAAATCTGGGTAGATTTGATATCTTAGTAGATTTGGTTTCCTTTTTAAATAAGTAGAGTTCCTAATCAAACAAGGATTTGAACTCTTTCTTCTATATATGTAATTGGAACAAATCAGATGATAATGATTGAATACAATTTTGAGTTTTCTCTTAAAAGTTCTTGTGAGAGCTTTGCTTTGAAATTCTCTAAGAATTTCGCCACTTATAATTAGGGTTCTTAGTTGTTTGATAACTAAAGGCTCCTAATTCGTGATATTTGGTAATAGTATCAAGAGTTTGTTACGGGTCTTGTTTGATAGATAAGCAAGGATCGTATCAGTTCTTAACGGAAACATAAATTCAAATAAGCAGATAGCGACAATCTCAAAAACCAGTGTTAAAGACTTAGTTGAAACAATTTAGACATTTGAAAATCAAAGATGACTCAAGAAAAAATAATAAAACTTCAAACAGAAGCAAAAGACATGAAAGAAACCACTAGAATCAGCAAATTGTTGGAAATCCCAAAACACACTGAAACAGCCTTGTTCTTTTTCTTTCCATTCTTCCTTTTTTTTTTGCATGATTTTTTTAAAATCAGAAACAAGGTCCACAAGATTCATGAAAGACAAGAAGAAACGAATTTTGGCAATATTGACTCAAATTCAATAGTAAGATTCAATATTTCAAAGAATTTAGATCAAGTATCAATAAAAAGTCAAAACTTTTATAATAAAAAGTTCTAAACAGTACAAGAATTCAATTAAATTCAAGAACCTTTCTCAAGATTATAGCCTTTTTTTTTGGAGAATAACAAAGATCATAATTTTTTTTAAATTAAGAATATCAAGAAACGAAAAAAAGGCGATAAACAAACTTGCCTCGGAACCAAAGTTCTGATATCAATTGATACTCTAGGCGACTAGCCCTAGGAACCCAAATCTCAACAGATTAGAAACTCTAATTATATAAGTAACGAGTTGAAGAATAGAATTAGAACACAGGAAACTAAGGTATTTTAAAACCCTAATTCAGAAACGCCACAAAGGTTGATTATTCCTTTGATAATTCAAGTTCATGTATTCAATCAAGAACACAAGAAAACAAAAGCTAAGGCTTTTCTTGAATAATTCTTTTGAATTGATGTTAATTTCCAAAACAATACATAGTTAATGTCCTTAAATAGAAAACACCTAAAAAAATCCTACACTGACTTGGGTCTGATTGCAAGTAGATTGGGCTTAATAATTCTTTAAATAAAAGTCTCAAAAACATAATCTGATCATTAGAATTGAAAAGCCCAAAACAAAATTACACATGATAATTATAACATAAAGGCCCAAAAATGAATATTAAAGAAAAATTCTCTAATTAGCTCGTGCACTCTTGTTGACCTTCCAGATTTAACCCTTCCACACATAAATATGAAACCTCCCTTGGTGAAGCTTTGAAATCTGCAAGTTTTGCAGCTTCTTTGTATTGAACATCCATTATCAAACCTTGTAAAGCTTCTTTCATCATCTTTTTCCTTACTCTAGTCATTGGACCACCAATTCTGATACGATCCTTGCTTATCTATCAAATAAGACCCGTAACAACCTCTTGATACTATTATCAAATATCATGAATTAGGAGCCTTTAGTTATCAAATAACTGCGAACCCTAATTATAAGTGGAGAAATTCTTAGAGAATTTCAAAGCAAAGCTCTCACAAAAACTTTAAGAGAAAACTCAAAATTGTATTCAATCATCATCATCTGATTTGTTCCAATTACATATATAGAAGAATAGTTCAAATCCTTGTTTGATTAGAAACTCTACTTATTTAAAAAGGAAACCAAATCTACTAAGATATCAAATCTACCTGATTTCCTTATTCAAAAAGGAAAACTGAAATACCTAAAAGGGGGGTGAATTAGGTTTTTACTAGATTTTTCAACCTAATTCAATAAAACACCTCTTTGACAAAAAATGTCAAACACTTGGTATGCTAGTTGTGTGAGAAATAATGTGTTCAAATAAAATGCAGAAATTAGAGTAATGAACACAATGATTTATAGGGATTTATCAAATCCCTTCACTAATCAAATAAATGAGATTACAAAAGAGGCTCACCTAATTCACCTTAGGGTTTTACAAATAACCTCTCAACTAATCAAGGCTCACTTAACCCTTGAGTTTTACAACACAACCTTGATTATACAATAATCTCACCACTCTCCTTAGTGAATCCTAACAATACAATTCAATTTAAAGTTCACCCAAAGGTTTTACAAACAAACCTTGGATACAAAACAACCTACACAAGGCTCACCCTAACACTTAGGGTTTTATGCTACTTGCAACCTTGATACAAACAACCTTGATAGATATCACCTTAATGTGAAGATATATCAATTTGAATCACAATCACCTCTTTGAGTAATGGCTTGACAAGATTGCTTAAAATTCACCTTTGAATGTAAAAACCCTTCTTGAATGATTTTAACAAGATTGATGTTTAGAAAGGTGTTTGGAATGTTTCTAAGATGTTATAGGATCAAAATATATAATGCTTTCGGTCAAAATTTGTTCTTAGAAAGAATTCCAAAGGTTTTGGTATTTAAAGGTTTGTTTCCAACAGTAAAAAATAAAGCTGTTGGAAACCGACTCAGAAGAAGTACGATCGACCACCGCAAGCTCACTGGACAACCTTTGGATGATGATTTTCATCTTGCGGTCGACCCCACCTCACTTGCGGTCGACCGCATGGTTGTCCACAGGTTGACAGATGAGCAAATTTGACAGCACATGCATTCACAAAAACTTGTAGATGATACCTGGACCACTTTAGGTCGACTGAAACATCTTCATTTGTGTATCAACAATACTCTAACACACAAATGATAATTTCAATCAACCATATAAGTTATGGTATCAATCCAACAAGAGTTTATGAACCATTTAAGTTTTGAAATCACGATGCATGGTTTTTGAAATACCAAAACATATTTTAACATATTAAAAACATTTTGAAATAATGTTTTAAGATTATAGAGCAACCTTTAGAAGCCATTACTCAATTAGAGGTAAAATTAGAGATATCAAAATATATTAAACTATACCTCTAGTTCCTATCTAATCCGATAAAAGCGTGTCTTAAAATCTTGATAGTCTTAACTTGTATACTTTCTTGAAGACTTGAAATCTTGTCATTGCATGGATTAAATCATGAATCCAAAAACTCTATCACTTGTACAAACAAGACATTAGTCCTCATCAATGTTTGTCATTAATCAAAATTAAGACATTAAAAGCTTTAGGGCTTTCAATCTCCCCCTTTTTGATGATGACAAATATTGATGCAATGTGATAGGTAAAACAATTAAGTGCAAGGATTCAAAATAAGGAAGAATTTATAGAATATGTAGGTAAAACATTTAAGTGCAAGGATTCAAAGTAATGAAGAGTTTATGAAATATGTATCAAACATTGTAAAATCCTCCCCCTTACAATATGCTAGGTATTTGTAAGATATCACATATAGTATATAAAACATTTATAGTTTGATGATATCAAGAAATATATTAAATGAAACATTTTTTTGAACAAATATTAGATCTCAAAATAAAAAGATTTATTGTAAGTTTATGAGATCACTTCCTAACTTATTATATAGGCTCAAAGGAGTCTATTTTTGATGCGGAGCATGGAGATGTCATTAATGGAAATTCGAGTTCAAGCACAAATAAGAAGAAGCTGGATCCTTTGAGCTATGATGGAGGTCCAATTACAAGAGCTAGAGCTAAACAGATGAAAGATGCACTCAATGGGCTTATTTTGTGTTATTTGGATCAATCTGCTCAAGAGGGAAATTGCATGGGCTGTCCAAGACTTGTGAATTTAATTAGATTTGATACAAAAAGAGAAGAAAGTCCAATTACAAGCCCACCAAACTTAAGAATTTCGTCCAGCCCATAAGGATTTTAGGGTTTATTTGTTTTCTATAAGAATTTGGAAATCTTGGCAGATTTGGTACCTATTAGATTTATTGTTTTATTTGTTTTCCTTTTTGAATAAGGAAATCTAGGTAGATTTGATATCTTAGTAGATTTGGTTTCCTTTTTAAATAAGTAGAGTTCCTAATCAAACAAGGATTTGAACTCTTTCTTCTATATATGTAATTGGAACAAATCAGATGATAATGATTGAATACAATTTTGAGTTTTCTCTTAAAAGTTCTTGTGAGAGCTTTGCTTTGAAATTCTCTAAGAATTTCGCCACTTATAATTAGGGTTCTTAGTTGTTTGATAACTAAAGGCTCCTAATTCGTGATCTTTGGTAATAGTATCAAGAGTTTGTTACGGGTCTTGTTTGATAGATAAGCAAGGATCGTATCAATTTTTTCACCAACCTCCGTATCCTCCTTCCTTCCTTATGCGGAGCATGGAGATGTCATTAATGAAAATTGGGGTTCAAGTGCAAATAAGAAGAAGCTGGATCCTTTGAGCCTTGATTGAGGTCCAATTACAAGAGCTAGAGCTAAACAAATGAAATATGCACTTAATGGACTTATTATGTGTTATTTGGAAAAATCTGCTCAAGAGGGAAATTGCATGGGCTGTCTAAGACTTGTGAATTTAATTAAATTTGATACAAATGAGAAGAAAGATGAATTCCAAGACAGGAATTTCGTTCATACCATAAGGAATTTAGGGTTTATTCGTTTTCTATAAGAATTTGGAAATCTTAGCAGATTTGGTATCTATTGGATTTATTGTGTTATTTGTTTTCCTTTTGGAATAAGGAAATCTAGGTAGATTTGGTTATTTTATTTTTAAATAAGTAGAGTTCCTAATCAAACAAGGATTTGAACTCTTTCGTCTATATATGTAATTGGAACAATTAAGATGATTATTGATTTAATACAATTTTGAGTTTTTTCTTAAAGTTCTTGTGAGAGTTTTGCCTTGAAATTCTCTAAGAATTTCGCCACTTATAATTAGGGTTCTTAGTTGTTTGATAACTAAAGGCTCATAATTCGTGATATTTGGTAATAGTATCAAGAGGTTATTACGGGTCTTATTTGATAGATAAGCAAGGATCGTATCAGTTTGGTATCAGAGCCTAGGTTGCGGAAAATAGGTTGTTCTATAACCTTCTTATCCTTTTGTTTCAGTTCGGAAAAAGAAAAAAAAAGATTGAGAAAGTTGATTTCAAGTTTCAGAAAAAAGATCAAAGATTTGTTCTTGTTGTTTGAGTCCAAGTTTAGGGAAAAAAAAGAAAAAAAAAGGGTTACAGATTCATTCTTTTCGTTTGAGTTTTGGATATCAAAGACTAAGAACTCATTCTTAGTGATTTGTAAAGGCTTAGCTCAAATAAGAACTTCAAAAAGAGGCTGTTGTGTGGTCAAATTTGATGAGATCAATAGAAGGATTCAAAAACAGTCAAGTGAAACCCGTGAGGGAGAGTTAGTTTTGGATTTTCCTTTTCTAACATTTTTATTGCAGGTTTTACTCATGGAATCAAAAGATAGATTTACCTTAAAGGCAATACAAGGAATGATGCAAAAGATGTTGTCACAACAAGAAGATCTTGCTAGTGATAACCAGAAATTGAAAAAAAGATTGGGGAGAATTGAGCAAGGCACTTCAAGTCGTGCTCAATTTGGAGGAATAAAACAAAATCTCATGGACGAATTAGAAGATGAATTTGACACAGATTCTACACGTTTCAACAAAGAAAAATCTAAAAATGGGAACTTGGGGTCACCTCATCTTCAAGAGGCATAAGACAAGTGTATGCAATCTTGGATTGATCGTTTTCTTCATTTTCACTTTCTTCTTGATTTGATGTGTACATCAATCCTTCATGTGCAACTTCAAGTAATCTCCACATTTCATATGCAGAACTACAACCACTTGCTCTATTGTATTAATTTAAATCAAGAGCACAACAAAGAATATTCATAGCAATAAAGTGGAGGAAATATAAATATGAATTTTATCTTTCCATAAAGTTTGTTTCCTAATGTAGAGAAATCATTACTTCAAAATGTAACGCCTTTTCAATTTGTGAAAGTGGGCTAAATGCATGTGAAATGCTTGACTTTCTCAGCTTTTCTTTTAGTTTTATTTCTAAAACAATACAATGAGCTAATTTCACCAATGTAATATGCTTATATTTTTAAATTTTTAACATTTATTTTGTTTAAAGTAATCATATTTATTTTGCCTCAATGCGATTATCTTTTCAATGATATATATTATCAAATAAAAAATTATACTTTTATGCAATTTAAAATTATCAAAGTAATATTATATAATAAAAATTAAGAATATTTTAAATTTATATATTAATAAAATAAAAAATGTGATTATGTTGTTTAAGTGGATATTACATTAAAAAATCAATGAAATGGCAAAGAAACCATTCGCATGTTTCCACCTATGCAACAATTAATTTAATTTTTTATATGAATAAAAATAAAATATTTCCCCCACCCAAAATGAAGAAAAAAAGAAAAATATTAATTTAATGAGCATGAAATGAGAATATAGTAAATCCATGTGGGTTGTATATTTCCTAAGGGTGGCAAAATGGATGAAAAATCAATAAATATCCAAAACCATCCATAATTAAATGGATTTGGTTAACTCATATAAGTTAAATGGTTTTAAATGGACATTCATTTAAATTCATGAATTTAAATGGATATCAATCAAATTTAATAAACATCCATTTAAAAAGTTAACACTTGGTCAATTTCACTAATTAAATATACTAATTACCCTTCTAATAAATTTTTTTTTTATATTTTATTATTAATTGTAATTTCAGTTTTTTTTATGATAGCATATTTTTTTTACATTTTCTAATTAAATTTATGTTGTAACATATATTAATTTTATATGTTTGAAAAAAATAATTTTTTAGAAGTGTCAACTTCCCTAGAATCACCGTAGCTAGTAGCCGCTCCAAAAATAAAATGAGTGAACTTGACTTTTGATTCAATTCCAAAGATTTTGCAAATCTATAAATTGTTTTACTTTGTATTTAAGGGTTAAAAATCTATTTTATTTTATTTTTTACTTTTATTTTATCAAATACTTATCAAGGAAATCAAATATTTAGAAGAAAAAAAAATCTACTAAGAGGTCCTATTTCTCAATTTATTTTATTGTCATTTAATTTTTCATTTTAAACTTTGTTTACAATATATATATATATATATATATATATATATATATATGTGTGTGTGTGTGTGTGTATTATATACAAATTGAAATTATATTTTGCATAAATTGTACAATCTATTTTTCACATCTCAGTAATTTCTTTTGAATATGTGTATAAATAATATAAATTACACTATGAAAATTAATTGAATGCAATTGCAAATTATATGGATAAATGAGTGTTTATGGATATTCGTAAACCATTTAGATCCAAACCATTTAAACAATCTATAAATTGATCATAAATAATTTTGACTTAAATGGATTGATGTCCATTTAAATTTATTCAGTTTGGAAGACTTCCTCATTCAATAAATAAAATTGACTTAAAAAAAAAACTCTATATCTAAGGTTTATCTTGAAAAAAACTATACTTCATATACAAAGTTTTTTTAAAATGAAAATTATCAAGATATATACCTCATATATAAGTTGTTTACTAATTTTGATGATTTTTTAAAATATCTTTACAATTTATTTTTTACTTTAATTTTATAAGTAATTTAGATAATTTGATCAAATAAGGACTTTACCGGTAAAGTTTACATTAACTAAAATTATTTTCACTAATGTTGTTTACTAATTTTGATAAATTTTTTATTTTAAAAATTTCTTTACAATTCATTGTTACTTTAATTTTCTAAGTAATTTAGATAATTAGACCAAATAATGACTTTACTAGTAAAATAATTATTTCATGTACTTTGTTTTAAAAGAAATTAATAAAATTTGTTGTATATATATATATATATATATATATATATATTAGGTCAAGTGAAATTGTTCAATTTTCCAAATTCTTATGGAAATGATTATTATAGTAAGAGAAATGCCTACAATTATGGTAATTGAGAATAATAGCAATGGTAATTATTACATATAAGATTATATAGGAAAGTAAAATCTAATTTTCATGTAAAGAAAGGGAAAAAAAAGAAGTAAGGAAAGTAAAAAGGAAGGATATATCACATAATTTTAGATTTTCCAATTCAAATTGAATATTTGCATATTTATTTTATGATTTTTAGAATTAAATGTTCAATATTAAAAAAAAATATAATTTTTATTTGAAGTTATTTTAGTACTAAGATTAAAAACAATTGATTGAATATAAATATAGATAATAAAAATTACACTAATAAACTTAATAAATAGAATTACAAATAATTACAATTATATGGATAAATGGATGTCTATGGATATCCATAAACTATTTAAATCCAAACCATTTAAACTATTTATAAGTGGATCATAAATAGATTGAACTTAAATTGATTAATATACATTTAAATTTATTCAAATAGAGTTGAACATCAACTTCCACCTATAATATTTCCTTCTCGTTGCTCACTCATCTTCTCAAACCTCCCAAGAGAGACACGTCTGGACATTTTTGGCAATCTGGTTCTCAAAAGCAAGAAAAATTTCTAGTTCTATGGAGACAAAAATCTGTCTCTTAAGAAGAATTCTCCATGGTAGATCATGTCTATCTTCTGTCTTGAAGACCAGTAGTTCGTTTACAACCAAAGGTGGCCGTGGGAGTTCTTTTGAAAGCCAACCAACATGTTCAAGAAACTTCTCAACCTTCTTGGTTTCTCGTGGCTTTGGATCCACAAAGCCACAAGAACAATCCTGTTTACATCTCGATGAAGATGATTATGATGATGATGAGACCCAGGTAACAATTCTGAATTTGGTGTGATAGTCTGCTTAAATTTGGTTATAGTGATGTATCTGTGATTCATAGGAACCATTATCTATATCTTTACAACTAACAAAATAAATGAAATTTATTTGGCACATATTGTTGCTAAATACGGTAATTCTTTAGCACGATAATTTGATTGTTATAAAGATTTGACTAATTCGTCTCCACTTTTTAGTAATTTTAAATTTTAAATTTTTAATACATCACTTTTTTTAATATATATTTGTCATAGAATATACTTTCACAATATTAAAAAAGAGAGTTAAAATTAATGTAACTTTAACTTGGTGGATGATGGGTTTGGAGGAGAGGAAAGGGGAAGGGAGAGAGATCTTTTTTAAGACACATTGTTTGGTTAAAAAGAATAGATGGAAAGAAGAAAAAATTGAAGTAAAATTTCTCCCCTTTCCTTCTATTCTACATCTCCAAAAGGTTGGAGGTTTTGAAGGGGAGCCTTCTCTCCTAGAGTCTCCTCATTAAAATATCTTATCTCCTCTCTTTTGAACCAAATATTATGTAAAATCTTTAAATTAAATGGAGTTAGAATTAAGACTTTTTAATTAGACTGTTAAATAAATTTTATTTAAAAGGGTATAATGAATAGAAAAAAAAAATCTCATTGAGGTTTGTAGATATAAAGGTCAGGAGTACGAGGACTCATTATTTTACTCCCATTTTTAGTGCAGATAATTTTTTTCTTTTTACTATTAGTAAATAAAAGGTAAAGCTCAAAATAGTCTCACAAAATGTGAAAAGATAAGCGTTTCAATTAAAGACTTCTGTTTTTTTTAATTATATTTTAGTCTTTTGTGTTGTGTGTCTAAAATATTAGTTGTTGAATTACTTTTGTATTGTAACTTAATTTCTTTAAAAAATTACAATTTTTTTACTGTGAAAGATAAAAATAAATAGATACGATATTGAAGATAATAGATGAGATATTATTAGAAGTAGTAAAATATTTTATATTTAAAAATAAAATAGGTCGCTGATAACATGTGTAGTATTTGATTTTAAAATTGATTTTAAGTCAATTATAACAAATTCGGTAGACTTTATTTGAAACTCAAATTTAAATTTTATATAAATTATTTTGGATTTTTTAGATTTACACTTTCTTTAGTTTTCGAAAAGAAAAAAGATTTACACTTTCTTTGTCTTTCTGGGTGTTTTTACTGGGAAACATTCATGGGAGAAGGCATAGGAAATACCGACAAAGTGTTGGACATTCGATTTTTAAATTTTTTTAATAAAAGGTAGAAATTTGATTTGTGAATGAAGAGAAGAAAATTGAAAAAATATGCTTGCTTTGGATTTTAGTGAGAAATAGCGAGTAAAAATTAAGAAAGATGAAAACAATAGTAGGAAAGAAAATGACATAACATGAAGTGGTGAAAGGTTCCAATGAATTCCCTGAAGTTGGACGATCTGAATTTCTGAAGCTGTCCCTTGATGGACTTCCTTATTGCACGGACTTCTTTCCCACCACATTTTCTTGTTCTTTTTCTTTCTTTATTTTGTCCCACCATATATTTTTTCCTTCCTTTCTTTTGGACCGTGGATAGGCCTTCCAATATAAATATTTATTGCTTATTGCAGTTATTATTCACATGATATTGGGCCCATTTGGTACTTACAATTATTGTCAAACACAATTCTATTAATCGTGTGTTTTTTTATAATTATAGTTGTAAAAAGTAAAAATTAAAACATTATGTGTTTAAATATTTTAATTTAAATATAATTTTAAAATATAAAATATGCAAAAGTTAAAATTCTTTGTAATCGCTGTTTCTTGAGATAATATTAGATTTGCCACTAAAGCTAGAGGATTAGCATAGTTTGAAAGGAATTTTCAGGTAGGTCTGTCTGCGGATACACTTGCTACTCGATCAAACGTGTCATTATGAGAATAAGTTAGGGACACATTTCTTTCAAGCACTTGCGGGTGAATATTTATGGCCTTCTTTTAATAACGCAATAGGAAATGAATGTTGATCAAACTAGACTTTTTCTTTTATAAATCAAATAAAAATAATTAGAAAGTCTAACCATAGCCGGGCTATTGGCATGGAGGCAAGTTGAGTTGGATCTCGTACTCAATTCAATGGATAAGAAGATTACAAGATAGTGAATATAAAATGTCAAAATAAAAAAAAATAATATGTATATATATATATATATATATATATATGTATGTGTGTATTCTATCTCTATATATAAATGTTGTTATTGGACAAAATAAAATCCTTCTTCTTCAACCCAAGAATTATCATTTCACTCATTCTTCTTTTACATTTATTTAAATAAAAACTTCTTCTTACTTTTTTTAAAAAATGGATAATTCAATTCGTACACTTTAAAATTATTACTCTTTACACTCCATTAATACATTAACAAAAAATATCATATGAGAATGAAAATATTGCTATTTCTAATGTTGAAAGAAATGCTTGAGGACCTTAAATGGTTAATTGAAGCAAATATTAGATTAAGTGGTCAATATCTACCTAATTTTCTCAAATGTCTATCTGCTTTGGGTAAAAGTATTTTTGCCAAAACAAGAAGAGGTAAAAGATTATAAGTATGTTATGGATATATACTATGCAATACAAAATGTCGTTACATTGGATATTTATCTAGAAATTGGGAACATAAAATCACTTTTATAAAAAAAAGATTAAGTAAAAAATTATTGAATGACATTTGATTGACCCTGATACGCATCATCATTGTGGAATAAATTTAAAAATGAAGAACAATGCTTTATAATTTAGGAAATTTTACTTTAAATGATATGTATGCAAGTTTATATAAAAACATGATGATTTTTTTAATATGTAATGTGAATGTATTTCATGGAGTTTGCTAATGTAATATATTTGAAATTTTATTAATGCACTTTATGAATATTCTTTTTATTTATTTAATGCATTGATTATTTTTTATATGTACATTTTGAAATGGATAGGGATGGAAAATTTTGGATATGCACAAGAACAATGGCGAGTGTAACCTTATGACTCAATCGAGGCAAAAATGGATAATATATTTTTCATTTGTGAACAAGCGCACTATAATAAAATTGTCATATCCCTACAATAGGATTCAACCATACATGTGAGGGTAATTACAGGGGCAGAGCTAGGGGTTTAGTTCACTGGGGGGGGGGGGGTTTGGGGGTTTTAGTTTAAATTTTTCAAAAAATCAGCGGGGATTTAAGTATAGAATTATAAAATTAAGAGTTGAAGTACAAAAATTACTTAACTAATTCTAGAAAACCAAAACATCAGTGGGATCCCCTTCAATCCTTCATGCTTCGCCAGTGGTAATTACGACCCTTATCTTGAAAAGCAATTAGGCTCACTTAGGTTTGCTAAAATAAGCTACTTAGTAAAGCATGAAAAAGCATAAAAAGCAAAAGATAGCAAATACAAACTTCTCTTCTCCTGAGAAAGCATGACCAGATAATGTCCCCAGATGGGAACAACTGAGATTGATGATGTGATAAACTTTGTGCTGAGGTCTACTTGACATATGGATTCCGTGACATGTCTTCTTCTTACTCTTGCAGCCACCAATTTTCCATTTATCTTCTTGTAAATGTCCATATGTTTCCTTGTCTTTTCTTATCATTGCTAGATTCCTAGAATTCTTTTTCTCTTTCTTTTATTTTGGTTTTCTTTCTCTAATACCTTGATAGCTATATTTAGCAATGCTTTGTCATCACAGCTTTAATAAAACTTGAATTCCAATTTTTAGTCTAGAACTTCCACAATAACTGACTATTCTTTTAAAACTATATTTTTTGAGGAAAAAAAAAAACGAAGTAATGAAGCTTCAAATACTTTCACTGAATCCAATGTTCTTTCTATTCCTAAGATTTGTACAATTTATTATGTCTAACAATGTTGCATAAACATGGGCTAAGAATTTCCTTTTTAACTTCTGACATAGTTCATGTGGATGCAACAGGCACTAGATTTTCCTGGTGGAAGGGTTGAATTCACTTCCCAGATTAAATTTCTCTCTGGTTCACCTAACAAGAGAATACCATGTTATCGCATCCTTGATGATGATGGCCACCTGATCACAGGAACCAAATTTGAGCAGGTGTTCTGTGCTATATATATAATCATCAATTGAATTCCGTACATATCTGAACTTCAAGATCAGGAAAAATATAAAATCTATGCTTGGAAATCAATTTGGATGTAGATTTTCAGTATCAGCAATCTAATATAATTCATAATTTTTTTTTTTAAACAATTAATCAGGTGAACAAAGAAGTCGCTGTAAAAATTTATAGTAAAATGGTTAATCTTCAAATGATGGATGTTATCTTCTACGAAGCTCAGAGGCAGGGAAGAATATCCTTCTATCTTACTTCAATTGGAGAAGAGGCTATCAGCATAGCATCAGCTGCTGCACTTTCCCCAGATGATGTTGTGTTGCCTCAGGTAAAGTACTTATACGATTTACCTCTGAGAGAACCTAAAGATAAAAATGCAAGAAACAGAAAGGAAAACAACCAAAAAGTTGCAGTGTATGGAGGAATATATGTTTCTCTAGAGAGAATTCTTTCTAATACAAACCATTCATGCTCTTGCAGTATCGAGAACCTGGAGTTTTGTTATGGCGAGGATTCACCTTGCAAGAATTTGCAAACCAATTATTAGGAAGTAAGGCTGATTATGGGAAAGGGAGACAAATGCCAATACATTATGGAACTAAGAAGTACAATTATTTCACTGTCTCATCGCCTATCGCGTAAGCTTTTTCTATAATAAAATTCACATTTTCCATAAACAAAAGAAACCATTCGCCATGTTACCATAATAAATCAATAACTAACCTATACCTCAGTACACAGATTCCTCAGGCTGCAGGTGTTGCTTATTCTTTAAAAATGGATCAACAGGATGCTTGTGTTGTCACTTACATGGGGGATGGTGGAACCAGTGAGGTAATCACACACAGATTGTTGTATTTTTGTACATTCCTTGATTAGTTTTTCTTTCTTGATCATGAGATTCTGGTAAAATATATCCTAATGCTTCAAAACTTGCAGGGGGATTTCCATGCTGGTCTGAATTTTGCTGCAGTTATGGAAGTTCCTGTCATTTTTTTCTGTCGCAACAATGGATGGTCGATTAGCACTCCCGTAACAGAACAATTTAGAAGTAACCTCGTTTAAAGCTGTTGGCTGCATAAACTCAGAGTCTTCTTGATATAATTTATTTTTGAAATTTAGTGAACTTAAATAAATTTGTTTTGCTATCGACATTGCAGGCGATGGAGTAGTGGTTAAGGGGCAAGCTTATGGAATCAAAGCCATTCGTATAGATGGTAATGATGCTCTAGCTGTGTACAATTCCACTTGTGCAGCTCGTGAAATGGCTATTAACGAACAAAGGCCAATCTTAGTTGAGGTGAAATTAGACTATTCTTGAATTGCTTTGCAACAAGAAGTGCTAAATTACGAATTCCTCCTTATGTGCTTTAATTTGATGAATTTTAGGCCCTGACATATAGAGTTGGACATCATTCTACATCTGATGATTCAACCAAATATCGACCAGTGAACGAAATTGAACACTGGAAAACAGCTCGGAACCCCATAGCTAGATTCAGAAAATGGGTTCAGAGAAATGGTTGGTGGAGTGAAGAAGATGAATCTGAACTTCGAGAAAGCATCAGGAAGCAGGTTTAACATTCAAAATGCAACATATGTAAATAAAATTTTCCATCTATTTGTGCTCGTGCAATAATTTAATTTAGTCAATTAACTGTTAGATTTCATATTCTGCCTCAGCTGTTGCATGCTATTCAAGTAGCAGAAAGAACAGAGAAACCCCCAATTCATGAATTATTTACTGATGTCTATCATGAGATGCCATCAAATCT
This sequence comes from Apocynum venetum, assembly GCA_019593545.1. Lineage (NCBI taxonomy): Eukaryota > Viridiplantae > Streptophyta > Magnoliopsida > Gentianales > Apocynaceae > Apocynum > Apocynum venetum. Next base: position 78,435 of record SRSM01000702.1, on the reverse strand, counting down.
TCAGGAGCAAGAAAGATCACTTCAAGAAGCTATCAAGAGATACCCACAGGACTACCCTACTGATGTGCCTGTATATCCATCTGCACCCCATTGAAGGGCAACTTTCCAGAACATTAATTGGATTGTCTTCTTGCTTCGGGGCAACTAATAAGTCTTTGTTCTTGTCTACTGCTTCGTTTAGATGTTCTCGTACATTGTCTCATAGTCTCTGGAACCCAATTGAGACAGACATGTGGTAACTGTATATAACAATGCTGTGACTGTAACGACCTTCTCGTTCAAGTTCAGTACATCAGATATTGAGTAAGCTAATCGCAAACTGGTATAGTTATTTATACTTTCTTTGTCTTTCAAGATGTCTCTAATGGTTGGCCTTTCTTCCACTTTGGTAAAGGTGGCTCTGCTCTTCTACTTGGTTTCCGCTCTGGTTCTGCTCATCCGTAATTATGGATTCGGTAGCAACATAACAAGCATCTTAAGCAACTTACTATGTTAAGATATTCAAATCGAATACTAAATGCACTATTATACATTATTCTTGTAGTTCCTCCAGACTGGGAATGAACTAATCACACATATTAAATGCAACGAAAGCAATAAAAACATTAGATATTTACGTGGTTCAACTATAAAGTTCTCACTAAGTATAAAGTATATTACAACCCCAAGGTACAAAGGCCTCAATAGAGTCACTCTCAAAACTCTCTCAGATACAATCAATTGGAATAGAATTGAAGTACAAGAGTAGGAAATGGAATTTCAAAGAGAGAGACCACAGAGAGGAAAAAGGTAATCAACAATGCTAATTTTTTGTGGCTAGGGTTACAAATGCTCTGACGAGAGCTAAAATACTCAAGTCATCCAGGTGTAGGTCCGTGGTGACCGACTTGCACGGTTGACCCTACATTCACCAGGCAAGTGTAGGTGTGGCCCATTTCCAATACTCTGCTCCAACAATACTTTTGATGAGGGAGAGAGAGAACTCCCCCCATATGTATCAGAGGTTCATTGACCAGGCGGGTTGTAAATCGAGGGATGTGCCCGAGTGACAGACACATGTGGGAGAGAGCCAACAGGATTCAAATCCCAAGACAAACCTTCACAATATTTCAGTGAAAATTTGCCCCACACGGGAGCCAACAATACTTGATTCAACAATGAGATGCCCAACATTCAAAGGAGGCGCAGAACATCATTGGATCAAATGATTGGATTCATCATAGGGTTGGGACTAATTTAATTGGGTAAAGTCCAACAAACTCCACTTTAAACATTAAATCAGTTAACAGAAACACTCAGTGAGTAAGATAGTTCAATGGCATCACATCACACATTTCTCATCTAGTCTTAGCCTCGATCAATGTGCAACAAATCCATTCATTTGAAAAACTTCTCAAGATGAAAGAATTTTAGTACCAAAATCAGCAAGATTGTCAGCAGTGCAATCTTTTCAATATCAACTATGGCATTAGTAACCTTTTCTCTAATGAAGTGAACCTTAACATCTATATGCTTTGTTATTTCATGATAAACAGGGTTCTTACACAATTATAATGAACTTGACTATTAGTAAAAATCACAACTTAGGACTTAAGTAAGTTAAGTTCCTTTAGCAAACCTTGAAGCCAAATGGCTTCTTTAATTTGCTTCAGTGGCAGTAATATACTCAGCTTCAATGGTAGATAAGGCTACTAAAAACTGTAATTGAGACTTCTATGATATCAATTGAAAAACCTAAGAGGGGGTGAATTAGGTTTTTATTCGATTTTATAAACCTAATTCAATAATACACCTCTTTGACAACAAATATCAAACACTTGGTGTGCTGCTAGTTGTGTGAGTAAAAATGTGATCAAATAAAATGCAGAAAGTAGAGTAATGAATACAATGATTTATAGTGGTTCAGTTTATCCACAAAACCTAATCCAGTACCTTGAGTTACCTACTCAAGGATTTTACCAAATCTCTTCACTAATCAAATAAATGATATTACAAAAGAGGCTCACCCAATTCACCTTAAGGTTTTACAAATAATCTCTCAACCAATCAAGGCTCACTTAACCCTTGAGTTTTACTACACAACCTTTATTATACAATAATCTCATAACTCTCCTTAGTGAATCCTCATAATACAATTCAATTCAATGTTCACCTAAACACTTAAGTTTTATGCTACTTGCAACCTTGATACAATTATAATCAATAATAAGAGATAGAGAGTTTGATAGATATCACCTTAATGTGAAGATATATCAATTTGAAGCATAAATACCTTCTTGAGTAATTTGTTTCTCTAGATTGCTCAAGAACACCAATGATTTAGTAAAGACTCTTCTAGGATGATTTTCACAATGTAAATGTTATGAAAGGGTTTCAAAATGATTTCAAAATGTTCTATCAAGAGTAAGAATCAGGTTTTTGATTGAAAAGTCATTAAATTGAGTTTTTTCAAACAATTGGGTATTTATATGCATGCTCCAACGGTCATAAAAATAACTGTTGAAATCTCACTCAAGAGAAGTGCGGTCAACCGCATATCAAACGGGTCGTCTGCACCATCATCCGCAAGTGTTCCAGAGAGCTCTGGACATACTGCAGACGATGAGTTAAGTAGTCCGGTCAACTGCATGATTCTGTAGTCAACCACATATGCAGTCAGATCGACTGCACATGCATCCAAACTATACAATACAATATTTCAATCAACTCTAAGAGTTGTGGAATATATTTTATGGAATTTTAAGTATATGCATGTATTTTGAAAAATCATTTCAAATACCCAACTCATGTTTTATCTTTATAAAATAATTTTGAAAAACGTTTCACTTTTATTGAGCAACCTATTGAAATTATTTCTCATGGAGATAGATTTAGAGATATCTAAGGATATAAAAACAATAACACTACACACCTCTAGAGCCTATCTAATCCAGAAACTGCTTATCTTCAACGCTTGATAACATTCGATCTTTCTTGAAGACTTGAAACTTTGATCTTGCATGGATTAGACATATTGAAAGCCCCTAAAGCTTTTAATGTCTTAATTTTGATTAATGACAAATATTGATGATGACTAATGTCTTGTTTGTACAAGTGATAGAGTTTTTGGATTCATAATTTAATCCATGTAAGGACAAGATTTCTAGTCTTCAAGGAAGTATACAAGTCAAGATTATCAAGTTTTGAAGACAAGCTTTTATTGGATTAGATAGGAACTAGAGGTATAGTTTTAGAGTTTAATATTTTTTGATATATCTAGTCTTACCTCTAATTGAGTAATAATTTCTATAGGTTGTTCAATAAGAGTAAAATGTTTTTAAAAATGCACTTCATATAGATAAAACATGAGTTGGGTATTTGAAATGATTTTCAAAATACATGCACATACTTTAATTTCTATGAAATGTATTCCACAAACTCTTGGAGTTTATTGGAATCTTGTTTTGCATAGTTTGAATGCATGTGCGGTCAACCTAATTGCAGTGTGGTCGACCGCAAATCATGCGGTCGACCATACCTCTTAGCTCATCGTCCGCAGAATGTCCAGAGCTCTCTGGAACACTTGCGGATGATGGTGCAGACGACCAGTCTGATATGCGGTCCTGAGTGGGATTCTAACAGTCATTTTTATGACCATTAGTGCATCCATAAAAATACCCAATTGTTTAAAAAACTCATACCCACGACTTTTTGAGCAAAAATCTGATTCCTACTCTTCATAGAACATCTTGAAATCATTTTAAAACCTTTGCATAACATTTACATTGTGAAAATCATCCAAGAAGGGTCTTTAAAAAATCATTAGTGTTCTTGAGCAATCTAGAGAAACATATTACTCAAGGTGGTACTTATGCTTCAAATTGACATATCTTCACATTAAGGTGATATTTATATCAAACTCTTCATATTCTTATCTTGTTAGTTTTATTCAAGGTTGCATTGAGCTTAAAACTCTAAGGGTATTTACATTGTGAAAATCATCCAAGAAAGGTCTTTAAAAAATCATTAGTGTTCTTGAGCAATCTAGAGAAACATATTACTCAAGGTGGTACTTATGCTTCAAATTGATATATCTTCACATTAAGGTGATATTTATGTCAAACTCTTCATATTCTTATCTTGTTAGTTTTATTCAATGTTGCATTGAGCTTAAAACTCTAAGGGTTAGAGTGAGCCTTGAATTATAGATAATTGCGATTGTCTTAAGTGTTTCTATTTCATTAATTGTTGTATTAGAGTGTATAATCAAGGTTGTAGTGTAAAACTCAAAATGTTGAGTGAACCTTGATTGGGTAAGATGTTTGTGTTGTAAAACCCTAAGGTGAATTGGGTGAGCCTCTATTGTAATCTCTTGTACTAAATTATTGAAAGGTTTAGAGAAATCCTTGAGTAGATAGCTCAAGGTAGTTGATTATATTTTGTTGGATAAACCGAACCACTATAAATCGTTGTGTTCTTTGAAAATTTCTTGAACACATTATTCCACACACTGTTTGAGCACCAAGTGTTTGATATTTGTTGTCTTAGAAAGCATTGTTTGATTTAAAGCTGGAAAATCGGTTAAAACCTAATTTACCCCCCCTCTTAGGTTTTTCAATTGGTATCAGAGCAGGTCTTATTGTTTAAAATGTTTAACCACCTAGAAGCAAAGATTCTATGGCAAATTTAAACAACACTATGATGGTAGAAGGTTACTCTAATACTAGACCTCCTTTGTTGAATGATACAAATTATAATTTTTGGAAAAATAGAGTTAAAATTTATATATCTTCTCTGAACTATAAATTATGGAATATAGTTGAAAATGGTCCTTATGTTCCTTTTAAAGTTGTTGATGGTATCAAGATTGACAAAATATATGAGGAATTTGATGATGAAGATAAAAAGAAAATGACCCTTAATTTTCTTTCTATGAACACTCTTACTTGTGCACTTGATATGAATGAATATAACAGGGTAAGATGTTGTGAATCCGCACATGAAATGTGGAGACTACTTGAAGTGACTTATGAAGGTAAAAACCAAGTAAATGAGACAAAACTTGGTATGCTTACAAGGGAGTATGAACTTTTCTCTATTAAATCAAATGAAAATATTACTGATATGTTTACTCGCTTTACTAACATTATTAACGGTTTAAAAGTGTTTAGTAAGTCATATGCTATAGGAGAACAAAACATGAAGGTACTCAATGCTCTACCAAAGGCTTGGGAAGGCAAAACCACTGCTATGCTAGAAACACATGACTTGAAGAAGAAACCAATGGAAGAGCTTATTGGATCACTTCTTACTCATGAAAGAAGGATGAAGTGGTTAAATGATTAAGAAGTAGAAGACAAAGGGAACATGATACGATCCTTGCTTATCTATCAAACAAGACCCGTAACAACCTCTTGATACTATTACCAAAGATCACGAATTAGGAGCCTTTAGTTATCAAACAACTAAGAACCCTAATTATAAGTGGCGAAATTCTTAGAGAATTTCAAGGCAAAGCGAGATACAAGAACTTTAAGAAAAAACTCAAAATTGTATTCAATCCATCACAAAAGAATATCGGTTAGTGAAGCCATCATGCATTACTCGTCTATCATACTGCCAAGGTCGTCCCAATAATATATGAGTAGCATGCATGGGAACAACATCACATAAAACCCGATCATAATAACGTCCAATTGAGAAAGATATCAATGATTGCCTTGTAACCCTAAGATCTCCAGTATTGTTTAGCCATTGCAATCTATAGGGATTAGGGTGTTTAGTTGTTTTCAATCCCAATTTATCAACTAAACTAGCATTAACAACATTAGTACAACTACCCCCATCAATGATCATGCTACACAGTTTATCATGTATGAAGCATCTAGTATGAAATATGTTTTCACGTTGTACCTCATCCTCTTTGGATTGGATGCTTAGTGCTCGTCTTGTGACCAAGCTGAAAACTGATCCTTGAGGGGCTGTTTCTCCATCATCTGCTTCCTCTGAATCTTCTGCTAATAGTGGTATGTCACTGTAGTCAAAATTATCTCCCTCATCTTCACTCACCACTTCTCCATTTCGTATAACCATCACCTTTGTAGTAGGACATTGGGCTTGCCTATGTCCATATCCCAAGCATCTAAAGCACTTCAGATCTCTCAAAGAACCCTTAGATTTATCATCCTTAGGTTGTAGTTTTGTTGTAGAAACATCTTTACTTTTGTTTGCTTCAAATCTGTCCTTGCTTGAATTTGAATCTCCACATTTGTTGCCCTTCCAATTCGACTTCCATGAAGAAGTAGAAGTCAAACCAGATTTGTTCCTCATCTTTAATTGCTTCTCAACCTTAATTGCCATGTGTACCATATCCTCAAAATCAACATAATGATGCAATTCAACCAGGTTAGCAATGCCACGATTTAAACCAGAAAGAAATCGTGCCATAGTAGCCTCCTTGTCCTCCTCAACATTGGCTCGAATCATGGCCATCTCCATCTCTTGATGATACTCTTCAACGCTCTTTGATCCTTGGTTCAATCTCTGTAAAAGATTGTACAACTCTCTATAATAATGTTGTGGTACAAATCTCCTCCTCATAATTGTTTTCATCTCAAACCATGAAGAGATTGAACCTTCTCCACTCCTACGCCTAGAAGTTGAGAGCTGATCCCACCACACACTTGCATAATCAGTAAAACCTACAACAGCCAATTTTACCTTCTTCTCTTCGGTGTAGTTATGACATTCAAACACACGTTCGACCTTCTTTTCCCAATCTAAATATGCTTCTGGATTGCTCTTGCCTTGGAAAGATGGAATCGTCATCTTGATTGACCCCAAGTTCCCATCTTTAGATTTTTCTTTGTTGAAACGTGTAGAATCTGCGTCAAATTCATCTTCTAATTCATCCATGAGATTTCGTTTTGTTCCTCCAGATTGAGCACGACTTGAAGTGCCTTGCTCAATTCTCCCCAATCTTTCTTTCAATTTCTGGTTGTCACTAGCAAGATCTTCTTGTTGTGACAACATCTTTTGCATCATTCCTTGTATTACCTCTAAGGTAAGTCTATCTTTTGATTCCATGATGTAAAAAACCTGCAATAAAAATGTTAGAAAAGGAAAATCCTAAACTAATTCTCCCTCACGTGTTTCACTCGACTGTTTTTGAATCCCTCTATTGATCTCACCAAATTTGACCACACAACAGCCTCTCTTTGAAGTTCTTATTTGAGCTAAGCCTTTACAAATCACTAAGAATGAGTTCTTAGTCTTTGATAACCAAAACTCAAACGAAAAGAATGAATCTGTAACCCTTTTTTTTTTTTTTTTGCCCCAAACTTGGACTCACACAACAAGAACGAATCTTTAATCTTTTTTTTCTGAAACTTGAAATCAACTTTCTCAATCTTTTTTTTTTTTCCGAACTGAAACAAAAGGATAAGAAGGTTATAGAACAACCTGTTTCCCGCAACCTAGGCTCTGATACCAAACTGATACGATCCTTGCTTATCTATCAAACAAGACCCGTAACAAACTCTTGATACTATTACCAAAGATCACGAATTAGGAGCCTTTAGTTATCAAACAACTAAGAACCCTAATTATAAGTGGTGAAATTCTTAGAGAATTTCAAAGCAAAGCTCTCACAAGAACTTTTAAGAGAAAACTCAAAATTGTATTCAATCATTATCATCTGATTTGTTCCAATTACATATATAGAAGAAAGAGTTCAAATCCTTGTTTGATTAGGAACTCTACTTATTTAAAAAGGAAACCAAATCTACTAAGATATCAAATCTACCCAGATTTCCTTATTCAAAAAGGAAAACAAATAAAACAATAAATCTAATAGGTACCAAATCTGCCAAGATTTCCAAATTCTTATAGAAAACAAATAAACCCTAAAATCCTTATGGGCTGGACGAAATTCTTAAGTTTGGTGGGCTTGTAATTGGACTTTCTTCTCTTTTGTATCAAATCTAATTAAATTCACAAGTCTTGGACAGCCCATGCAATTTCCCTCTTGAGCAGATTGATCCAAATAACACAAAATAAGCCCATTGAGTGCATCTTTCATCTGTTTAGCTCTAGCTCTTGTAATTGGACCTCCATCATAGCTCAAAGGATCCAGCTTCTTCTTATTTGTGCTTGAACTCGAATTTCCATTAATGACATCTCCATACTCCGCATCACCCTTTGCATGAAATTAGTGGTCCAATGACTAGAGTGAGGACAAAGACGATGAAAGAAGCTTTACAAGGTTTAATAATTGATGTTCAATACAAAAAATGTGCAAAGCTAGAAGATTCTCAAGTTTCACCAAGGGAGATTACATATCTATGTGTGCAATGGTTAAATCTGGAAGATCAACAAAAGTGCACGAGCTAATTAGAGAATTTTTGATATAGACCCTCTAGGCGACCAGCCCTAGGAACCCAATTCTCAATGGATTAGAAACCCTAATTACACAAGGAGTGAGTTGAAGAAGATCAGAATTAGAACCTAAAGGAATCTACGGCCATTAAACCCTAATTCAAAGACGCCACAAAGGTTGATCACTCATTTGATAAGTCAAGTTCATGCATTCAATCAAGAACACAAGAAAACAAAAGCTAAGGCTTTTCCTGAATAATTCTTCTGAATTGATGTTGATCCCCAAACAATACATAGTCAATGTCCTTAAATAGAAAACACCTAAAAGAAACCCTAAACTGACTTGGGCATAATTATTCTTTAAATAAAAAGTCTTAAAAAAACATAATCTGATATTTAGAATCTAAAAGCCCAAAACGAAATTACAAATGATAATTATAACATAAAAGCACAAAAACGAAAATTAAAGAAAATTCTCTAATTAGCTCGTGCACTGTTGTTGATCTTCCAGATTTAACCCTTACACATATAGATATGTAACCTCTCTTGGTGAAGCTTTAGAATCTTCAAGTTTTGCAACTTCTTTATATTGAACATCCATTATCAAACCTTGTAAAACTTCTTTCATCCTCTTTGTCCTTGCACTAGTCATTGGACCACCAATTCTATGCAGAGGATCTACATAATATTTGAAATCATCAACTTGCTGGCGAACTTTAGATTGGTCAGCACCTTGATTTCCATTAATTTGTTTTTGGGCCTTTATGTTATAATTATCAAGTGTAATTTCGTTTTGGGCTTTTAAATTTTAATTATCAGATTATATTTTTAAGACCTTTTATTTAAAGAATAATTAAATCCAATCTACTTGTAATCATATCCAAGTCAATTTCGGGTTTTTTTAGGTGTTTTCTATTTAAGGACATTAAATATGTATTGTAAAAGGGATTAACATTGATTCAAAAGAATTATTCGAGAAAAGCTTAGCTTCTGTTTTCTTGTGTTCTTGATTGAATGCATGAACTTGACTTATCAAAGAAGTGATCAATCTTTGCAGCGTCTCTGAATTAGGGTTTAAAGACCTTAGTTTCTCCTTTAGATTCTAATTATGATCTTTTTTGAAAGTATTAAAGCTTTTAATGTCTTAATTTTGATTAATGACAAACATTGATGGAGACTAATGTTTTATTTGAATAAGTGTTGGTCTTTTAGGATTTATATGTCTAATCCATGCAAGAACGAAGTTTCAAGTCTTCAGGAAAGATCGAATGTTATCAAGCGTCGAAAATAAGCGGTTTCTGGATTAGATAGGATCTAGAGGTGTAGTGTTACTTTTTTATATCTTCAAATATCTCTATATTTATCTCCATGAGAAATAATTTTAATAGGTTGCTCAATAAAAGTGAAACGTTTTTCAAAATTATTTTATAAAGATAAAACATGAGTTGGGTATTTGAAATGATTTTTCAAAAGACATGCATATACTTAAAATTCTATAAAATATATTCCACAACTCTTAGAGTTGATTGGAATCTTGTATTGCATACTTTGGATGCATGTGCAGTCAACTTGACTACATATGTGGTCGACCACAGAATCATGCGGTCGACCGTACTACTTAGCTCATCATCCGTAGTATGTCTAGAGCTCTCTGAAACACTTGCGGATAATGGTGCGGACGACCCGTTTGATATGCGGTCTATCGTACTTCTCCTGAGTGAAATTCCAACAATCATTTTTATGATCGTTGGAGCATACATATAAATACCCAATTGTTTGAAAAACTCAGTTTAATGACTTTTCAAGCAAAAGCCTGATTGTTACTCTTGATAGAACATCTTGAAATCATTTTGAAACCCTTTCATAACATTTACATTGTGAAAATCATCTAGAAGGGTCTTTACTAAATCATTGGTGTTCTTGAGCAATCTAGAGAAACAATTACTCAAGGAGGTATTTTATGCTTCAAATTGATATATCTTCACATTAAAGTGATATCTATCAAACTCTCTATCTCTTATTATTGATTGTAATTGTATCAAAGTTGCAAGTAGCATAAAACCTAAGTGTTTGGGTGAACCTTGACGAAGCTTGTCGTACGGCTCTCAAATTTAAATCTAACAATTCCTATGTAGATAGGGAAAGTAGGGATCGAATCCACAGAGATTTGTCAACTCTTAAATTAAAATCATTAATCGGAAAGGGTTTTGGGGGGTTTTTGGTATTTTAAGAATATAATTAAAAAGGAATTTGGAATATAAATGATATAAAAAAAAACGTTAGCAAGGAATTAGTATCAAGTTATATTTTTCATGGGATTAATCATAGATCAAGACATTATTAAGTAATTGGTTTTAGAATCCCGATCAGCTCAGACAGATTCCTATCATTACAAATTAGATTAATCCCGATCAGCTCAGACAGATTAATCTTTAATTTAATTAAACACCACTACCAACCAGCGTGTATAGGATGTTCAATCAAATTGCATTAAGTAAATAAGGCATCACCAACATTAAATTGTATATAACAATCAGCTTAATTATATACAATTTAAATTATATAATTCCACTACTAATTTAATTAAGCCAAGAGCTGCAACTCAATTAAATTAGTAGGTGCCACTTGAATCATTAATACAAGATTAATAATCCTAGCTATATAATCACGTTTATTAATTGGATTGTCAATCCAATTAATTCACATAATTATATTAATTAAAACAGGAATTACATAAATACTTAATTAATATATAGATATAAGTATATTAAATAAATATACAAATATATATATATATATATATATATAAAGAAAGATTGGATTTATATTAACTAAACAAATTAGGCGGTTCAACCGGCCATTTAAATAAATTAAACTAAAAGTATGGAGGCTCGGCCTTCCATAAAAAAGAAAATAAAAGACATAAAAGTAAATTAAACTAATAGGTGGCTCGGCCATCCATTTGCGATATTTAAAGTGCATAAAGCAAAATAAATAAAGACTAGGTGGGTAAACCGACCATAAGTCCAGTTAAATAAATCCAAATAGAAATTAAGTACAAAAAAATTTATCTCATAATCCCATTTATTAATAACTTAACACATATCCTTACTAACAAAAGGAAATTACTCACAATCCATATTTAATAAATATAAGATGAAATTTATAAACATTAGAACGAAAATTTGAAAGAAATACTCCCCGAAAATATTGAAATTATCCGGACATAATTTCTTTACTAAATTTTACAAAACGACTTGAAAAACTATTCTAAAAATTCTAGAAATTATATTAATATGAAGATAATAATAAAAGAAAGAAATTACAAAAGAAATGAAGAAGATTAGAGCTAAATTGGTGTCTAAAATGAGAAATGAAGCTAGCATATTTATAGGGAAATTTCTAGGGGTAAAATGGTCATTTTGACTTATGGGGTACTGTAGCAGGTTGACTTGTTGACTTTGACCAGCCGACGGACATTGTTCATGACGTAAGCAGTGACGTCATCATCGACAGTGGTACTATTCACCGGAGTTACTGTTCATTTTTTTTTCTTCTTCATCTTCATCTTCATTTCTTCTTCTTCTTTTTATCTCCAAAATGTACTAGAATACACTGAAAAACTTATAACACAAGAAATAGAAAGGAAATGTGAAATATATCCATTAAATGACATAATTAACCGATTTTTAAACAAAATATAGTCATTAAGTAGCATAAAAATCAGTTAATTTATGTGTACATCAAACCTTGAATTGAATTGTATTGTGAGGATTCACTAAGGAGAGTTGTGAGATTATTGTATAATCAAGGTTGTGTAGTAAAACTCAAGGGTTGAGTGAACCTTGATTGGTTATTTGTAAAACCCTAAGGCGAATTGGGTGAGCCTCTTTTGTAATCACATTTATTTGATTAGTGAAGAGATTTGGTAAAATCCTTGAGTAGGTAACTCAAGGTAGTGGATTAGGTTTTGTGGATAAACCGAACCACTATAAATCATTGTATTCATTACTCTACTTTCTGCATTTTATTTGATCACATTTTTACTCACACAACTAGCACACCAAGTGTTTGATATTTGTTGTCAAAGAGGTGTATTATTGAATTAGGTTTAAAAAATTGGATAAAAATTTAATTCACCCCCCTAGGTTTTTTCATTTTTCAACTGGTTCCTTGTGTAATTAGTGTTTCTAATGCATTGAGATTTGGATTCATAGGGCTAGTCGCCTAGAGGGTCTGTATCAATTAGAATCAAAGCTTTGGTTTTAAGGCAAGTTTGTTTATCGCATTTTTTCGTTACTTGATATTCTTAATTCAAAAAAAATATATGATTTTTGTTATTCTTGAGTAAAAAAAAAAGTTACAATTTTGAGAAAGGATCTTGAATTTGATTGAATTCTTGCATTGTTAAGAACTTTTTCTTATAAAAGTTTTGAGTTTTGATTTACTCTTGATCTAAATTCTTTGAAATATTGAATCTTGCTATTGAATTTGAGTCAATATTGCTGAACTTTGTTTCTTCTTGTCTTTCATGAATCTTGTGGACCTTGTTTTTTATTATAAAAAAAATCGTGCAAAAAAAAAGTGGAAAGAACAAGAACAAGGCTCTTTTGTGTGTTTTGGGATTTCTAACAATTTGTTGATTCTAGTGGTTTCTTTCCTATGTCTTTTGCTTTTGCTTGAAGTTGCTCATCTTTGATTTTCGAATATCTAAATTGCTTCAACTAAATCTTTAACACTGATTTACTCATAAAATTAATTAATTTTTATGTTACTTAATGACAATATTTTGTTTAAAAATCGTTTAATTATGTTATTTAATGGATATATTTCATATTTTTTTTCTATTTCTTTGTTTATAAGTTTTTCAGTGTATTTTAGTACATTTTGGAAATAAAAAGAAGAAGAAGAAAAAAAGAAAAATCGGTGAACAGTACCATCGTCGATGATGACATCACTACTTACGTCATATACAGTGTCGTCAGCTAGTCAAAGTCAACAAGTCAACCCGCTACAATACCTGAAAGTCAAAATGACCATTTTACCCATAAAAATTTCCCTATAAATATGCTAGCTTTCTTTCTCATTTGAGACACCAATTTAGCTCCAATCTTCTTCATTTCTTTTGTAATTTCTTTCTTTTATTATTATCTACATATTAATATAATTTATAGAATAGTTTTTCAAGTCTTTTTGTAAAATTTAGTAAAAACATTTTGTCCGGATGATTTCAATATTTTCGGGGAGTATTTCTTTCAAATTTTCTTTCTAATGTTTATAAATTTCTTCTTATATTTATTAAATATGTATTGTGAGTAATTTCCTTTTATTAGCAAGAATATGTGTTAAGTTATTAATAAATGAGATTGTGAGATAATTTTCTTTGTACTTAATTTATATTTAGATTTATTTAACTGGACTTATGGTCGATTTACACGCCTAGTCTTTATTTATTTTGCTTTATGCATTTTAAATACCTCAAATGGATGACTGAGCCTTCTAACTAGTTTAATTTACTCTCATGTTTTTTATTTTATTTATTATGGAAGGCCGAGTCTCCTTACTAGTTTAATTTATTTTTATATCTTTAATTATTTTTTATGAAAGGTCGAGCCTCCATACTTTTAGTTTAATTTATTTAAATGGTCGGTTGAACTGCCTAATTTGTTTAGTTAATATAAATCCAATCTTTCTTTATATATATATATATATATTTGTGTATGTATTTAATATACTTATATATATATATATATATATATTAATTGAGTATTTATATAAATCATGTTTTAATCAATATAATTATGTGAATTAATTGGATTGACAATCTAGTTGATAAATGTGATTATATAGCTAGGATGATTAATCTTGTATTAATGATTCAAGTAGTATCTACTAGTTTAATTGAGTTGCAGCTCTTGACTTAATTAAATTAGTAGCAGAATTATATAATTTAAATTGTATATAATTAAGTTGATTGTTATATATAATTTAATATTGGTGATACCTTATTTGTTTAATGCAATTTGATTGAGCATCCTATAGTTGGTTGGTAGTGGTGTTTAATTAAATTAGAGATTAATCTGTCTGAGCTGATCGGGAGTCTAAAACCAACTACTTAATAATGTATTTATCTATGATTAATCTCATGAAAAGTATAACTTGATATTAGTTCCTTGCTAATGCCTTTTTATATCATTTATATTCCAAATTCCTTTTTATTTCTATTCTCAAAATACCTAAAACCCTTTCCGATTAATGATTTTAATTTAAGAGTTGACAAATCTCTGTGCATTCGATCCCTACTCCCTATCTACATAGGGATTGTTAAGTTTAAATTTGAGAGCCGTACGACAGGCTTCGTCAAACACTCTGATTTTTTATATTGTCGCTATCTGCTTCTTTGAATTTGTTGAGTTTGTGATTCTATTAAAAACATAAAGGAGGTGGATAGGTTTTTGAGTGGTAAAAGGCAAGAGTGAATATCATTAAAGAAAAAGCCAAAAAGAGTGAAACATGAGGGTTACTTATCTGATTGAGTGCAAACACATAAGGGTGTGTGAACAACAATATTATTTTTCTTTTTTATTTTTCTTCCTTTTAAATAGGTTAACATGAGTAAGGAAGAAGGTGAATCACACGATACTGACATAAAATTGTTTATGAAGGCTGTCCAATGTGAGAGAATTGGAATCCTTTTCTGTTTCGAAAACAAAACATGATGAAGATGAAGAAGCTGATTCTGAATTGGAAAGGAGAAGTCATAGACAAAACAAGAAGTTCAATTTCAAGCGGGATAACAATTTAGGCAGCATAAAGATGAAAATTCCAGCATTTCAATGAAAGAATGATCCTGAATCGTATTTGGATTGAGAAAGAAAGGCTGAGCATGTATTTAATTGCTATAATTACTCTGAGGAGAAAAAAGTAAAATTGGTGGCTGTGGAGTTTACAGATTATGCAAGCATATGATGGGATCAATTGGTGATCAATAGACGCAAGAATGGTGAAAGACCAATTCAGTCATATGAAGATATGTATGCGCAAAAGATTCATACCCAGCAATTACTATAGAGATTTGTATAGGAAGTTGCAGGGGCTGATTCAAGGATCTAAAAGTGTGGAGGATTATTACAAGGAGATGGAAATTGCCATGATTAGAGCAAACATAGATGAAGATAGAGAAGCAACAATGGTTAGATTCATTGGTAGATTAACAGGGAAATTGCTAATGTGGTTGAGTTGTAATATTATGTAGAGATGGAGGACTTATTGCACAATTAAAGTGGAAAAGCAAATCAAGGCAAAGAGATTCAAATATAGCACATCCTATGGTTCTTCATCAAATTGGAAGGACAACAAAACTTATATTGAAAGCAAAAGACGAAGCAAAGTTGAAGAATTCAGTTTCTATTCCTCCTAAAGGTAAATTTGAAATTAAATTTGAATCTAAACAACCTTATAGGTCACGTGATATTAAGTGCTTTAATTGCCAAGGATTCGGACATATTGCTTCAGAATGTTCCAACAAAAGGATTATGGTTGTAAGGGCAGATGATGAAATCTCAAGTGAAGATGAGATGTTACCATTGGAAAAAGGTTTTAATGCTGAAGTGGAAGAACCAGTACAAGGAGATTTTCTAATTACAAGGAGAGCGTTAAGTATACAACCTAAGGATGATAGGGATAAGGAGCAACGAGGGCATATTTTTGTGAAGGACAAGGTATCCAGACTAATTATTGATAGTGAGAGTTGTGTTAATGTGGCTAGTACTTTGTTGGTAGAAAAATTGAAATTCTAGACCATGAGACATCCAAAACCATACAAGTTACAGTGGTTAAATAATTTTAGAGAACTGAAGATGAACAAGCAAGTTTCAGGTTTTGTTCTCAATTGACAAGTATGAGGATGAGGTTTTTTGTAATGTGGCACTAATGCATGCTGGTAATATTTTGCTTGGGCATCCATGGCAATTTGATAGGAAGGTGTTGCATGATGGGTACAAAAATCGATATTCTTTTATCATAAACAATCGAAAAGTTGTATTAGCCCATCTCAGACCTTTGCAAGCTTATGAAGACTAGATTAGAATGGCAAGAGAGTGCAAAAAGAGAGAGAGAAAAATATGAGCAAGAAAATAAAAGGAGTGAGTGAGGCTAAGAAAAAAAAATGAAGAGAAAAGTGAACAAAAATGAGAGGAGGAGGAAGAAAAAGAGCCAAGCAAAAGAATGAGTGTTTTGTAGAAAAACATGAGGTTAAGAGTGTAATAATGGTAAGGAAGACAGTACTTGTACAAGGATGTTTATCTTTCTATTGACGACCTTAACTCATCTTTGTCTAGTGTTGTTGTGACTTTATTGCAGGACTCTGAAGATCTATTTCTTGAGGAGATTTCCCATGGATTACCTCTTTTTAGAGGCATTGAGCATCAAATAGACTTTATACCTGGTTTTGTCATATCTAACAGACCAACTTATAGAGCTAATCTAGAAGAAACAAAGGCAAAGGTAAGTGGATGAGCTGCTGCAAAAGAGATTTTTAAGGGAAAGTCTTATCCCATGTTCAGTTACTGTTATCTAATGGAGATCAAGGTGCTGACCAATCTGAAGTTCGCAAGCAAGTTGATGATTTCAAATATTATGTAGATCCTCTGCATGGAATTGGTGGTCCAATGACTAGAGCAAGGACAAAGAGAATGAAAGAAGCTTTACAAGGTTTGATAATGGATGTTCAATATAAAGAAGCTTTAAAACTTGAAGATTCCAAAGCTTCACCAAAAGATGTTACATATCTATGTGTGCAAGGGTTAAATTTGGAAGATCAACAAGAGTGCACGAGCTAATTAGAGAATTTTTCTTTAATTTTCGTTTTTGGGCTTATATGTTATGATTATCATGTGTAATTTCGTTTTGGGCTTTTAGATTCTAAATATCAGATTATGTTTTTTTAAGACTTTATTTAAAGAATAATTAGGCCTAGTCTACTTGTAATCAGGTACAAGTCAGTTTAGGGTTTTTTTTAGGTGTTTTCTATTTAAGGACATTAACTATGTATTGTTTAGAGATTAATATCAATTCAAAAGAATTATTCAGGAAAAGCCTTAGCTTTTGTTTTCTTGTGTTCTTGATTGAATGAATGAACTTGACTTATCAAATGAGTGATCAACCTTTGTGGCGTCTCTGAATTAGGGTTTAAAGGCCTTAGTTTCCTTTAGGTTCTAATTATGATCTTTCTTCAACTCGCTCCTTGTGTAATTAGGGTACCTAATTCGTTGATATTTGGGTTCCTAGGGCTGGTCGCCTAGAGGGTCTGTATCAATTGGTATCAGAGCTTTGGTTCAAAGGCAAGTTTGTTTATCGCCTTTATTTTCGTTTCTTGATATTCTTAATTAAAAAAAAAACAAAAAAATTATGATCTTTGTTATTCTCGAGTAAAAAAAAAAGTTACAATCTTGAGAAAGGGAGAATTGAATTGAATTCTTTCACTGTTCAGAACTTTTTCTTATAAAAGTTTTGATTTTTGATTGACTCTTGATATAAATTCTTTGAAATATTGAATCTTGCTATTGATTTTGAGTTATTTGTGAAATTTGTTTATTCTTGTCTTTCATGAATCTTGTGGACCTTGTTTCATGAATCTTGTGGAAAAAACAAGAACAAGGTTGTTTCCGTGTGTTTTGGGATTTCCAACAATTTGTTGATTCTAGTGGTTTCTTTCATATGTCTTTTGCTTCTGTTTGAAGTTCTATTATTTTTCTTGGTTCTATAGAGCTGGTCATCTTTGATTTTCAAATATCTAAATTGTTTCAACTAAGTCTTTAACACTCTGGTCTTTGAGATTGTCGCTATCTGCTTCTTTGAATTGTATGGCTTGAAATTGTTTTCTAAGATAGATTTAAAGAGTGGATATCATCAGATTCGCATGAAAGAGGGAGATGAATGGAAAACTGAATTTACTAAACATGAATTGTATGAGTGGTTAGTAATGCCTTTTGGTTTAATTAATGCACGTAATACATTCATGAGATTAATGAATCATGTTTTGATTGTTTTCATGGGAAAATTTGTGGTAGTTTACTTTGATGATATTTTAGTATACAACAAAAGTTTGGATGAATATGTAAAACATTTGCATGCTGTTTTTAGTGTGTTAAGGGAGCACAAATTATATGCTAATCTTAAAAGTGCACGTTTTGCAAGGAATAAGGAGCTTTATGCATTAGTGAAAACCTTACAAACATGGCCAAAGGAATTCATTATTCATTCTGATTATGAGAGTTCGAAGTTTCTGAAGACCTAAGGTAAGCTTAATAAGAGACATGCTAAGTGGTTAGAGTTCATAGAAACGTTTCCTTATGTAATAAAGTACAAGCATGGGTTGGAAAACATTGTGGTTGATGTATTGTCCAGGAGGTATGTATTACTTACTTCATTGCAAACTACATTGCTTGGTTTTGAATTGCCTAAGGATTTGTATGCTAATGATTCTGATTTTAGCCAAGCATGGAATGCATGTGCAAAGTGTGCGTTTGGTGATTTCTATAGGCATGAAGGATTTCTGTTCAAAAAAGACAAACTATGCATGCCTATTTGTTTTGTTCGTGAGATATTTGTTAGGGAAAGTTATGGTGGAGGTTTGATGGGTCACTTTGGAGTTCGAAAGACTTTAGATATTTTGCGTGAACATTTTTATTGGCCTAAAATGAAGCTTGATGTGCAATCTATTTGTGATAAGTGTATTACATGTAGGCAAGCAAAATCTAAGATTAAACCTCATGGATTACCCCTTTACCTGTGCCCAATCAACCTTGGATTTATATACCTATGCATTTTGTTTTAAGATTGCCCAAGACTCAAAGTGGAAAGGATAGCATATTTGTTGTTGTTGATAGGTTTTGTAAGATGACTCACTTTATTGCATGTTCTAAAACCAATGATGCAACACATATTGTTGATTTGTTCTTCAAGGAAGTGGTTCGTTTGCATAGGTTACCAAAGACAATTGTCAGTGATAGAGATGTTAAGTTCTTAAGTCATTTTTGGAGCACTTTATGGAATAAATTAGACACTAAACTCTTGTTTTCTACTATTGCACATCCTCAAATAGATGGACAAACTAAATTAGTTAATAGGACACTCATTACATTGTTGCGTGCTATCATTCAAAAGAACTTAAAGTAATGGGAGAAGTGCTTGCCACATATTGAGTTTGCATATAATAGGACTGTTCATTCTTCCTATTCTCCTTTTGAGGTTGTTTATGGATTTAACCCTTTAACTCTTTTGGATATTTTCCTTTTACTTGCTAATGAGCATGTTAATCTTGATGGAAAGAAAAAGACAGATTTTGTGAAAGAATCGCATGCAAGTGATTGAACCATAATTAGATTGGTTTTTAGGAGCTTAATGTGTTGTTTATTCAAATAAAATCTACCTAATTGTGTGTTTATGTGCTTAAATTGGTTATTTACACTTTTATCTTTGTTTGCAGGTATTTTGAAGGTATTTTAACATGTTTAGAAGACATTGGAGGAAGATAGGAGCTTTAAGAAGTTGTTTCGCAGGAAAAATGGAGTGGACGCGCCTCAAAAACCAATTGGACGCGCACTTGAAGAAGTGGACGCGTCACTATTTATCCACGCGTCCATTCTCAGTAGTTTTGGAGCCTCACGCGTCCACTTGGACGTTTCTGACAGACTCGCGCGTCCACTTTTGACAGCACGCGCGTCCACTCTCAGAATTGAAGATTTTGGGCAGTTTTTTAGTAGTTTTGAATTAGGACTCTTATGTAACTAACCCTAGGACCTTTTCTAACTATTTATAGGCCTTAATAGCTTAGTTTAGGGTGTCAAGCACCTTAGATATTTTCTTCCCGAGCATTGTAGGAGATCAAAGGTTGGAGCTTCTCGGGAAATCGGATTTCCGCCTAATGAGTTTCTATCTTTTCCTTAATCTTTTTATGATGTTTTCCTTTATGTTTTGTGAGTAAACATTTTTAGTTGGCAAGGATATGTATTAGGTTTACTTTATTCGGGAATATGAGATTTATGTTTTGTTATTAAAAACCCGATCTTTTCAAGGGATCATTATTTATATTTGAGTATTTGAACAATTCTTGGTTTTATTCTATCAATTGTGTTATTTCAATTATTATTGGCCATCTTAATTGTTTTGCATAGTTGATTAACTAGGGTTATGCAGAATCGGTTTTCGGTAACCAAAAGTAGTAACTATTGATTAATTTAAATCTGTGTTTGATTAATTAATAGGGAATTGTTTGAAACGAATTGCATGATTTTAATCAGCCATTAATTTTATGTAATTTGTGTTGATGTTGTCCTTATGCTTAATAACTTGATTGACTATCTTATGCGAGCGATTCGGTAATTTGGTTTAATCAGGTTAAAGTTAATTTGCCGTGCTTCTCGGGAATTAACCTAATTTTTACAGGAATTGGAATTTGCTGCGCTACGCGGAATTCTAAGTCATTACTCAAATAGGTTATTATCAATGATTAATCCCGAATAAATGAAACCGAAATACAAAGTCCTTGCTAACGTCTTTTTTATCCATTGATTTCTAGTTATTTTGTGAATTACTTATTTTTAAGTTTTAATCTTTTAGATAAAAACCAAATCTTTCCCCCCTAATCTTGATTAGTTTACTTATTCTAAAATTTTACAAATTCCTGTGGGTTCGACCCTTACTTGCCCTAACTGCATAAGTTGGTTGAGTTTGGTATTAATTTGATAGCGCAACGACACGCTCGTCAGCAAGGGTTTGAGATAGCATTGAAAGGAGGAATGAGCAATATGCCAAGCAAGCCAACAAGGGACATTTGAATGTTGTTTTCCAACCTGGAGATTGAGTTTGGGTACACTAAAATGAGAGGTTTCCTTCACAAAGGAAATCAAAATTGCAACCCAAGGGAGATGACCCTTTTCAAGTTTTGGAGAGAATCAATGATAATGCCTACAAACTGGATCTGCCAAGTGATTATGGTAATGTTAGTACTACTTTTAATGTGGTTGATTTATCTTTGTTTGAAGCAAGAGATTCAAGGATGAATCCTTTCGAGGAAGGGGGGAATAATGGAGATTAAGGTGTTGACTAAGCTGACGTTCCCAAACAAGTTGATGATTTCAAATATCATGTAGATCCTTTGCATGGAATTGGTGGTCCAATGACTAGAGTGATGACAAAGATGATGAAAGAAGCTTTAAAAGGTTTGATAATGGATGTTCAATACAAAGAATGTGCAAAACTTGAAGATTCTAAAGTTTCACCAAGGGAGGTTACATATCTATGTGTGCATTGGTTAAATTTGAAAGATCAACAAAAGTACACGAGCTAATTAGAGAATTTTTTCTTTAATTTTCGATTTTGGGCTTTTATGTTATAATTATCGAGTGTAATTTCGTTTTGGGCTTTTAGATTTTAATTATCAGATTATATTCTTAAGACTTTTTATTTAAAGAATAATTAGATCCAATCTACTTGTAATCAGATTCAAATCAATTTCGGGTTTCTTTTAGGTGTTTTCTATTTAGGGACATTAACTATGTATTGTAAAAGGGATTAACATCGATTCAGAAGAATTATTCGAGAAAAACTTAGCTTCTGTTTTCTTGTGTTCTTGATTGAATGCATGAACTTGACTTATCAAAGGAGTGATCAACCTTTATAGCATATCTGAATTAGGGTTTAAAGGCCTTAGTTTCTCTTTTAGGTTCTAATTATGATCTTTTTCAACTCATTCCTTGTGTAAATGTGGTTTCTAATCCGTTGAGATTTGGGTTCCTAGGACTGATCGCCTAGAGGGTCCGTATCACCCACTTACATCCTATAGCCTTTTTTATATTTTGGTAACTCTACCAATCTCCAAGTATGATTTGCTGCCAAATCATGAAGCTCAACCTTCTTGATATGTTTTTGGTCCCCTACACAAAAAATTCACACTCAAGATATACTACATGTGGTTAGAAGACAACTTATCATAGGTTGTAACTTTGTCCAATTTATGACGAGTACTACTTAATTGATCAGAAAAACAAATGAAAGGATTAGTTTGCCTGATAAGATTACAGTAATAGTCATTGAGGTAAGATGGCCTATTGGATATTCTAGATGATTTTCTTATAGGCTGATGATTTTCCTCAGAATGAGCTAGAGGACCTGCATGAAATTGAGAAGAGGTTTCCTCTCAAGTTGGTTGATTCAAAAGAGTTTTTTCCAAAAAATTCTGGTTTCCTTTGAAAACTTCTTTTTTCAAAGGATGACATCTTTCATAAATCTTATTTTCCCATTCATGATAAATCAGAAGATTCTATTTTTCCAAAAAATTCTTAGCTTCTTGAGAAGGATGATCATCATAGGCTGGGGGTAGAAGAGGAATGCTGAACAAAATAGAATCTTCTGATTTATCATGAATGGGAAAATAAGATTTATGAAAGATGTCATCCTTTGAAAAAAGAAGTCTAGTTTTATGATTCATTAGAATGCAACCTTTGGAAGTGGAAGATAATCCTAAATGTATACAAGCAATACGTCGAGGATCAAACTTATTTTTCTAACGATGCAAATTTGATGCATAAGCAAGACAACCAAACACTTTTATCAAATCATATGAATGACATTTCCCAAAAAGTTTTAGGAATTTGTATTGTATAAGGTGTTATACATAATACAATACGTCCAATTTGTATTGTATAAAGTGTTATATATAATTATATATAAAAAATCAAAAAGTTTTAGCAAATCTGGCCAATGAAGGATAAGATATTGTATAAGGTGTGATTTGGAATTTCATACAAAGATCAAGGCAAGGCTTGGGATTTCATACCAGAAGGAAAAGTTTCCTTTTTTAAGCTATGATAGACTTGAGATTTAATAACGAGTAAAAAGAGAGAAAATTTTCATTATGAAAGAAGACAAAAAGTTCCCTTCTTTTATGAAAAAATACAAGACAAAGAAATTACAGCTTCTTATGAGTTAAAAGATTGAATAAAACCACGTGGATGGGATAAGAGACCATAGAGTATCAAATGTTCCGCTACATTTACAATTTTATCCTTCAGCTAATTCTTTTAATGAGGGATAGAGAGAAATATCCACACCTATACGATAGGTCCATTGTAAAGAACATCCAAATCCCTGTTCTTGGTTTCATTGCCAAGAACAGGTGTAGTAGTATAATTAATCAGCCTTACTGCATGAAGAATACAATACCCCCAAAGATTTAACGACAATTTGGAATGCAATTTTAGTGCTCTGCCTATATTAAAAAAATGTTGATGTTTTCTCTCTACAAGGCTCTAGAAGTTTGATGGATGATTCCTTTGATTTGATAAAAGATGTTAAATTGAGTTTGAATCATGCTGTAAATTATTTAATGATGATGGCTGCCTCAGGTTTATGTTTTAACTAGTAAATTCAAGTATACCTAGTATGATCATCAACAATAAAGCACTTGTGGCCATGTATTGTTTGCTTGTGAAAGGTCCCCAAATGACTAAATGTAAATCAAAAGGTTCACTGGTCTTTGAAATAGACAAAGGGAATGATAATCTTTTTTGTTTCGCCAAAGGACAAACTCCACAATTACATTATGTGAAACTAGTAATAAAGGGATATTTAGATTGCAGTATTTCTAGAACTCTTTTAGACAAGTGCCCTAGTCTAAAGTGCCAAAGAAGGTTATTTGGATTGACCCGAGTAAAAATTGTTGCAGTGACTTGAAGGAAAATGGGATGAATAGGTTGATGAAGATAATAGAGACCATCTATAAGCTTAGTTAATCCAATATGCTAATTCATTAATGCATGATGCATAATGCATTAAGTCGACTGAAACAAGAAAGAACAAGAGTTTGTTGTGTTAGCTTTGATATGGAAATCAAATTGAAGGTAAATTTTGGAACAAACAATACATCAAACAGGAGTAGATCATTATTCAATATGACAGTCCCCTTAGGTGTTGCTGGAACAAAGGAACCATTAGGAAACTTTATTGATACTGAAGCAATTGGATAGAATTCCTTAAAATTGGACAAAGAACTGTTGCTCTTGAATCCACTATCCATACATAAGGTTTTGTGTAAGTTTTATTACCTGGGAACGAGAATAAGCTATTAAGGCAACAACTTGTTACCAGAAGTTTCTGAAGTATGAGATGCTTCTACACCATGATTATGTTTATCAAGAAGGCTCAAAAGTCTCTGATATTAATTTGTGGTTAACCCAACAGTTTGTTCATCTGGAACTTGTCCCTCAGAGAAAGTCACAACATAGTTAACGTTTCTATTAGCCGAAGAAGAATTGTGCCTTGATTCAAAACCAATAGGATACCATGTTTCTTATGACAACCCAACATTCCACAATAGGTGCATTGGTCTGCCCTTTGTGTTCTTGCTCTTCTTAGAACGAAATCCAGATCCCCCACCTTCTCTGCTTTCAGAAATATTTGACTGTTGTACAACAAGAATTGGGGACTCAGAATTGGATACCCTAAGTCATTACTTTGTGGTTCGATCTTAATGGTCATGGAAAATACATCTCGAATTGAGGGTAAAGGAGACATAAGTAGAACCTTATCCTTCAATTGGGCATAATCATCATTGAGACCTTTGATGAATTTAAGAACATAATCATCCTCTTGATGTTGCTTAACAAGTTTTGAGAGATCACAAGTGCAAATAGTGACAGGAAGGAACCTAAAAACATTCATCTCATCCCATAATGCCTTCAGCCGGGTAAAATACCCATTCACATTTAATGATCCTTGCTTCAAACCATCAATCTGTTCAACCACATAAAAAAACCTATATAGGTTCTTCTATGAAAATTGATCTTCTAAGTCCTTCCAAATATCATAGGCAAGACCATGCCAAAAAACACTTTGTAATTTCTGGAGATACTGCATTAAGCAGCCAAGAGATTACCAGGTGATTTCACACTTTATGATCCTGGTGACTAGGAGGAACAGGTTGGATGGAGCCATCCACATAGTGCCGAGATATGAGAACCACTCTTGTTTCTCGTGCCCATAACTGATAATTATGCTCAATAAGAGTTGGCTTGACAAGAACCAAGGTTGAACAATCATTGGAATGTTTGGTAAAGGGTTCAATAGAAGAATCGGAAGAAGCGGCAGCCATGGAAGCCTACAGCTTTGATATCATAAGAGAAAATTAAAGCAATTGAAAATTTGAGTAATTGGAGCAAAATGCTCTCAGAGGAGAAAAACTATGTATTTTTCTCAATCATCAATTTGTACAGTGTCCCTATCTATTTATACAAGTATATGACTTGGTGAAAAAGAAAATATCTGAAGAAAAGTGAACCTATAAAGATATATTTACATAGCTTGCATGTGAACTTTGTTATATGTCTGGTTTGATTTACACGTGTCCTCATTGGTCCTAAACACTTCATGCCACATGTTCTTCTTTGCCATCAGCACATTTTATCTCCTTTTATAATATTTGTGAATATTAATGTTAAAAATAAGATTACTTTAAATGTTATAAGAATACAAAGGAAAAAAAAAACTCTCATCAATATATATATATATATATATATATATATATATAAATAAAAGAAAGGTATTCAACGTCAATGGTCCATTTGTGACCAACAATTTTTTTCCCCCACGTACACCTGTTTATGACCGGTTCCTCTACAGAACTTGTCCTTAAAGGGCAGAAAAAAAAAAGCTCAGGACCACAACTACTTTATTTTATCCATGGAATAATAATAAAATATCCTAATATATTGGACAACTATATATATGAAATATATAATATATTATAATATTGAGAAAACGTTAAAAACCCGCCATTGATTTTATTTTTATATTTAATTACGTGAGGAAATAGTTCTTTTACCAAATAATGTACTATTTTGTCAGCATTCAGAACTTGACAATCTAGTTAAGTGTTTAAAATTGAATTTGATAAGATAATTATAAGTTCAAATCATGCAAAATAGAAACTTCCAATAAGTATATTCATGAAATATATTTTTACTATTCTTTTCATCTCTCTCGCTTTAACCATTTTTTTTAACATTTATTTTTTTATATATTATTAAAAGGAAAAATATTTTTTTAGAACATTTTTTAAAAAAAGGTATAGTAAATTTTGATTTATAAATATATGCAGAACATTCTATCCATATGTATACTATAATACTCTTAAAAGCAAGTTTAATTAGACTCTAATTTATGTTACTGTCGCCCGCCAACTTCAAACCTCAAAGTCTCTTCCCTGGTAAACGCTATTGAATATGGATGCGTAGGATGCTTCTCCTCTCTTTCCCATGGGACACCATTCACCCTTCCTATAAATTCTAACTTTTCCTTCAATCATTTTAGCCCACTCTTTGCAACAATGAAATCTCCGAGCTTCAATCTGCCAGTGATTTTTGTTTCTCTAATGCTGGCGTTAATGGTGGCAGCAGCAGCGGTTCAGCCGAAACTGGATTGCCCGAAAAGCTGCGGAAATCAGAGTATTCCTTTTCCATTTGGCACCAGCCACGATTGCTACCTTGATTCTGCTTTCTATGTTACTTGCAACGACACATCCGACGGTCCAAAGCCATTTTTGGGAGGCAATACTCAAGTGTTTGATATTTCACTTCAAGGTAGCCTATTGGTCTCATCTTCGTTGGCTCATGACTGTTACAACGCAACTGGATTTCCAGTCAGTGTGGCACAGTCGATTTTAGAATTTGACATGTTTTCTGTATCTGCAACTCGGAATAAGATCACTGTTGTAGGTTGCGATACTTATGCTGCTGTCCGAAGTTTCAGCAGCAGGAATGAAAGTACAGGATGCCCAGCATGGTGCAATGATTTAGAGAATGTTAGAAATGGTTTATGTTTTGGTGTGGGCTGCTGCCAAATGGATATTCCAAGAGGAGTAACGGAATTTGAATTGAGTTCTCGTAGTCTCATGAATCATACCAGGTCACAGAGCTTTAGTCCATGTGGTTTTGCTTTTGTATCTCAAGAGGGCTATTATAATTTTTCTAGGGCAGACCTTTTGGGATTCCAGAGTGAAAGAAATATCTCTTTTCCTGTGCTGATTGATTGGGCAGTGGAAAACTTGACTTGCACCGAGGCACGGAGAAATCAATCGAGTTATGCTTGCCGATCAGAGAATAGTCAATGCCGTGATTCTACAAATGGGTACCATTGCTTTTGCCAAATGGGATTTCAAGGGAACCCTTACCTCGTTGAAGGTTGCCAAGGTACTGTGATATATTTAGATAGTAAAGAAAATAAATTTCTTAACTTTTGTTGATTAGGTGTATTCTCGTATACGATTTATTGCAATATTCTTTGCAGATATCAATGAATGTGAAACTGCAAATCCGTGCAGTGGAATATGCACAAATTTGCCAGGAAACTTTTCCTGTTCTTGCCCAGATGGCTTTGAAGGTGATGGAATGAAGGATGGTATAGGTTGCCGTCGGAAGAGTAAAGATAAAAGCCCTATTGCACTCTATGTTGCCTTAGGTACAATATTTCTCTCTTCGCGTTAATTTCTTGTTTATTTATTTTTTTAATATTGGAAAATCAATTCTCCTTCATCTAAGATCGGATTACTTTCAGGACCAAAACTAGGTAATGACCATTAGAAGATCTACCAGTTATTTGGAATACCAACAATAAATTCACATGTGGTTTGGACTTGGCCAAGAATATTAAGACTAAATGTTTAGAACTACAAGACAAAAAGGTGCAAATGATAAAATGTATATAATGGCTGCATCCGTCCTTTTTTATGGTCGTCTATTTTGTGATCAAAGAGTTTATTATTATGAGTAATCGGAGTCTTGCAAGATTTAAGAAGTTTATATAATTCCATATCTTAACTTTAATTGACCTTAAAGAAGAGGTAAGGTCGGGAATTAGAAGGAATTGGAAAGGCAACTTTGGTTTGATGATATTTTCATTCCACGTCTCATTGCTATTATATTATATTATGGTGGGGTCTTTTCCCCTTTTCTTTCTCAAAGAGTCAAAGGACGGCTGAGTATTTTCATTGTTCAAGACATTTCAAATTTTGATTTCAGTGCAAAATATCAGATTTTATTTAATTAGCTCCCTTTTATTGGAAAAATATGATATGGAACAATACAGTGAAGCTGATGCTATAAATTCACCACTTCTACATTTGTCTGGTAGTTTTAGTCTTTATTTTACAAAGTCGACTAAATCTTACTCAAATCGTTTTAATCCGAGCAAATGGTGGTCTGGTCTAGATTGGTAGAACTGCCTCCATCTTTTTGTCAATTTGAAACTAAAAAAAGAAAATAAAAAACTAGATTAATGGAAATTCAAAGAGTAAACGTCAGAATTACGAATTTTTTAATACAGCCATTTAATTGGATTGAATTTCTAATGAAATCTTCCCTCCTTCCCATTACCCATTAAGATAGACAACTAGAAATTTTTATAAAAATATATTTAATATTGTTAAAATCGTAAAATATTTTCTTATTCTTCCTATTTTATAAATAATTGTATGAAAATGTGTACAAATTTGATGTAAAGTATAAAAAAATGTACAACTATCTTTTCTTTAAAAATATTTTTTTAACTTAATATGTATTATTCTAATAGTTTGAAAATAAGTTTTATAATAATAAAGTGTGTAAAATATGAATATTTTAAAAATAAAAAAATTAAATAATACGTTTAATAAAAAAACTGAACTATAATTTGGGAGGAAAAATAAATAAAATAATTTTATCTTTGTGGAACTGAGGAGTAATAGTCCTAGATATTCTTTCTTAATGACTTGAAAATGTGTTCATTTTTTAACAGGTGTAATCTTAGGAATTTTGCTCTTGCTTGCGGGGTGTTCATCGATATACTTCTTTATGAGAAAAAGAAAGCTTCTGAAAATGAGAGAAAGGTTCTTCCAGCAAAATGGTGGTTTGCTCTTACTACAGAAGCTATCCAAAAGGAATGGCTCTCTGAAGAGAAATATAACTTTCACGGAAGAAGATCTTAAGAAGGCCACCAACAATTTTGATGACAAAGCAGTAATTGGCCGTGGAGGATTTGGAACTGTTTACAAAGGAACATTACCCGATAATAGACTAATCGCCATTAAGAGGTCTAAACTTACTGACCAAAGCCAAATTGAGCAGTTCATCAATGAGGTGGACATTCTTTCCCAAATCAACCACAAAAATGTAGTGAAATTGCTTGGCTGTTGTCTAGAAACAGAAGTTCCTTTGCTAGTTTACGAATTCATCAAATGTGGAACTCTTTACAATCACATTCATGATGAATACCTTTCTTCGGAGTTTACATGGGAACTACGTTTGAAGATTGCAGCAGAAACAGCCGATGCAATTGCATACTTACATTCTGCAACTTCTCTTCCCATTGTCCACAGAGATATAAAAACTGTCAATATACTCCTGGACGAAAATTACACTGCAAAAGTGTCAGATTTCGGAGCCTCGAGATTTATCCCCACTGATCAAGCTCAAGTAACAACATTAGTTCAAGGCACAATGGGGTACTTGGATCCTGAATATTTCCATACAAGCCAACTAACTACAAAGAGCGATGTTTATAGCTTCGGAGTTGTACTGGCTGAACTAATAACAGGAGAGAAGGCACTTTCTTTTGATCGGACCGAGACTGAGAGAAACCTGGCCATGTACTTTGTTTCGCTAGTTCAAGAGAATAGATTGGTCCAAATTCTTGGAGAGAAGATAGTTGAGGAATTAGGAGATACTCAGCAGCAGCTTAAAGAAGTAGCAATATTAGCAAAGCGGTGTTTGAGTGTGAAATCGGAAGAAAGGCCAGCCATGAAAGATGTTTCAATGGAGTTGCAAGCGTTGCGATTGTTGCATGATAGTACAGGTAACAAGAAGTCAACCAGTTTGCGATCAGCTGAGGAAAGATCCGAGCTTTCCCTTAGCTTTAGTTCCATTAATCATAGTTTGAACTTTAGTGGCTGAAAGCTAGCTGGTTCAATTGAATATTTAAGCTTTTATAGAATATATAGAATTTTTCTTCTTCTTCTTTTTAAAAAAATATAGAATAGAAATTACTACATTACGTGATCAATGGTTATATTTGTGGATAATTTTCTTAACTTTATTTTATACTTCGATAAAATCATTGCCTCTGTTGATGCATTGGGGATTGCTCATATATCTCCTATAATTTCAACCAGTCTGGTTTTGTATAAGTCTTTCTAATTTAAAGAATCAAGAAATTTGTTAAAAAGTAATAAAGAATACAAGACAAAATACAACATCCAGAATTTGCTATTAAATTTTCACTTCCTAAGCACAGGTTAATATTTTATCAAAAGTTATTATGTCCATTTCAAATAAACTTCTTATTGAATAGTTACACATGACTTAATAAAAAATTAAATAAAAATTAAGGAGAACTTTTGATCTTGAAAAATTATCTTTGTTATTAATATGATTAATGGTAGGACTATATAAGTTAATGAAAGATTGCTACTGAAATTATATATTGAAATTTTTACAAAAATAAGCATATGTTTACTATTGTATATATATGATTGAACCATAATTAGCTTGGTTTTCTATTATTTATTATGATATTTATTGAGTTTAAATCTAGCTAATTATGTGTTTTGGTAATTTTAATGATTCTTTACACTATTACTTTTGTTTTCAGGTCTATAGAAGATTTAGAAGATGTTGGAATGAAATTGGAAGAAATTGGAAACTTGAAGATGAATATTTAGAAGAAAGAAGAAGTGGACGCGCAAGGTGAGAAAGTGGACGCGTCCACCAGACTTCACGCGTCCACCCTCAAAAGTTGGACAGCCAAGTGGACGCGCAAGGCCAGAAAGTGGACGCTTCCACCCTCAGAAGATTGACAGTCAAGTGGACGCGTCTTATTTACTCAGGCGTCCACTTTCCGAATTTAAGTTTTAAGTAGTTTATAATTAGGACTCTTGTATAAACAACCCTATGACCGTTTTCTAAGTATTTATAGGCCTTAATAGCTTAGTTTAGGGTGTCAAGCACTTTAGATTCTCTCTTCCTGAGCATTGTAGAAGTTGAAGGGTTGGAGCTCCTCGGGAAATCGGATTCCCGTCTAATGAGTTTCTCTCTTTCCCTTTATCTTTTTATGATGTTTTCCTTTATGCTTTGTGAGTAGTTTTCTTAAGTTAGCAAGGACATGTATTAGGTTTATGTTATTTGGGAATATGAGATTTACGTTTTGTAATTAAAAACCCGATCTTTTCAATGGATCATTATTTATATTTGAGTATTTGAACAATTCTTGGTTTTATTTGATCAATTATGTTATTTCAATTATTATTGGCCATCTTAATTGTTTTACATAGTTGATTAACTAGGGTTATGCATAATCGGTTTTCGGTAACCAAAAGTAGTAACTATTGATTAATTTAAATCTGTGTTTGATTAATTGATAGGGAATTGTTTGAAACGAATTGCATGATTTTAATCGGCCATTAACTTTATGTAATTTGTGTTGATGTTGTCCTTGAACTGAATAACTTAATTGACTATTTTATGCGAGCGATTCGGTAATTTAGTTTAATTAGGTTAAAGTTAATTTGACGTGCTTCTCGGGAATTAACTTAACTATACAGGAATCGGAATTTGCTGCGCTACGCGGAATTCTAAGTTACTACTCAAATAGGTTATTATCAATGATTAATCCCGAATAAGTAAAACTGAAATACAAAGTCCTTGCTAACGTTTTTCTTTTATTTGATTCTTAATTAATTTGTGAGTAAATTTATTTAAAGTTTATTCTTTTAAAATAAAAATCAAATCTTTCCCCCCTAATCTTGATTAGTTTACTTGTTATAAGATTTTACAAATATCTGTGGGTTCGACCCTTACTTACCCTAACTGCATAAGTTAGTAAAAGTTTGGAATTTAATTTGATAGTGCAATGACACGCTCATCAAATTTTATATAAAATTTAAAAGTTCGGAATTTAATTTGATAGCGCAATGACACGCTCGTCAAATTTTATATAAAATTTATATAATTTTTTTTTTAGATTAAAAAACAAGTGATTTATACATAAAAATCCAAGATGCATTACAATGATACTTTCAAATTTTAAGCTTAAGTTACTTCAGGACTAGACCTGACCACGGTTCATGAACCGCCAGTTCACGGTTCTGGTAATATTCGATTTCTGCCGATTTCAACAAGGTTACGGTTTCAGACAGTTTCGATTGCGGTTTTAATACGGTTTCAATTTTTATTTTTTTAAAAAAAATAAAAAATTCAAAATAATTTCTTTTAGTTAAATAAATGAAAGTTTGTTATTAAAATGAACTTGAATTTAATTTTCGTTTCCAAAAATTAAGTTGTCTATGTATCCTCCGATAGTATAGATGAATCAAAGTCCTTGTAGTTCTCTTACCCGTAAGTCTTCTCTTACCTCAATGGATTATTCATGAGCTTCTGTCTTCAATACTAGTAGCAGTATCCTCAGTGTCAACATCAAACAAATTTATGAAGTCGGGACAAAGATTTTCTTGTTGACGTCTTTCAATTTTAATCCAATCATCAAGACAAGATTGAGCCTATAAAGAATCAGGATTCAAAGATGATCGATCTTTTGATAATATATTTTCCTCACAACTAAAAGCTTGTTTTAATGCAACTGTTGATACTGAAATTGCAAGTATATCCCTAACAATCAAAGATAAAACTGGAATTTTTTCTTTTTTTCACTCCACCAATAGATGATAAGGTTTTCAACATCATCATCTGCATTTTTAAACTCAAAACAAGTTGTTAGATAATTTTCGAGTTCCGAAATGGTACTTGATCCGGATGATGAAGATGAGGATCTTGTTTTTTGTTCCGTTGATACATGACATTTTTGTTTATCAGTAACAGTAGAAAATGACTCATCAATTTGAATTTGTATACCATAAGTAGAACTATATTCAAAATACAAATCATATATATTTCTCTTAACATTATTAATTATTCTTGAAACATCAAGTTTTATCATAATTTATCACATATAGAATCATAATATATATCTAAATACTCTTGTAAACCTTCTATTTTAATTTGAGAATAAAAAATAGTTGCAATTAGATTTATTTCAAGTATTTCAAAATAATATTTAGTCAATTTTATTTTCATTGCATTAACACAATCATTAAAAGAAAATGTATCAACCCAGTCTTTTAAATCTACAACAATATTAAGACATTTATAAACAATTAAATGGCAAGTTGGATAATAAACACCAGACAAAGTATAACTAGCATCATTAAAAACTTTTAACAATTTCAAAACCTTTTCACAAATATCCCAAGTAGTCGGAAATAAACACATGTTTTGCACATTGTAATTGAAAAAATCACATAAAAGTTTTTTATATTGAAAAGATTCATTTAATAAATCATAAGTTGAATTCCAACGAGTTGGAATATCACGGGGAAATTCTTTTGGTCTCATTTTATTTGATCTACAAAATCTAAATCATTCATTCATTCATTACCTGTAGGTGTGACCAAAGATAAGACAAAGTTGTTTTGATAGGTTGAATATAAGTTTCAAGATTAATTAAGCCATTTTATACACATAAATTCAAAGCATGATATGCACACCTAACATGAAAATATTTACAATCAAATTGTGGTTCACAATATTTTTTAAGATCAGGAATCGAAGCAATGTTAAACTAGCATTATCAAAAATAACAAAAAATACTCTTTTTACAATATTATATTCTTCTAAAATTTGTAAAATTAATTTTGAAATATTGACAGTCGTATGAGAATCATCAAAGACACGATATGCAAGTATTCTCTTTTATATTATCCAATTATTATCTATCCAATGACAAGTAACAACCATGTACAAATGTGTTTGTCAATGATCACTCCAAATATCACTACAAATAGAAACTTTATTATCTAAATTGAAAATACTTCAAATAATTTTTTTAACCTTTTTTTATATAATTTATGCACAATACGTGTCAATGTAGTACACAAAATACTTATTCCTTATTTAGATGATATGTTAGATGAATTACATGGTGCCTGCATATTCTCTAAGATTGATTTAATTGCTGGTTATTATCAAATTCGTATTAGAATTGGAGATGAATGAAAAACTGCTTTTAAGACAAAATATGATTTATATGAATGGTTAATTATGCATTTTGGATTAACTAATGCACCTAGTACTTTCATGAGATTAATGAACCATGTTTTACATAGCTTTATTGGGAAATATGTTATTGTCTACTTTGATGATATACTTTTGTATAGCAAATCACTTGATGAACATATTTTGCATGTTAAAGCTGCTTTTTGTGCTTTGCGATAACAAAACTTGTATGCTAAGCTTGTTAAATGTTCATTTTGTGTGCCTAAAGTTGTATTTTTAGGATATGTTGTTAGTCAACATGGAATTGAAGTAGATAATGAAAATGTTAAAGCTATTGAAACCTGGCCAACACCTAAGAATGTGGAGGAAGTTAGAAGTTTTCATGGTTTGACAAGTTTTTATAAACGATTTGTTAAGGATTTTTCTAGCATTGCTACCCCTTTAATTGAAGTTATAAAAAAAATGTCGAATTTAAATGAAGGGATGAATAATAAAGGGCATTTAACAAGTTAAAGGCAAAATTAACTGCTGCTCCTATTCTTGCTTTACCTAACTTTGATAACACTTTTGAAATTGAATGTGATGCTTCGAGAGTTGGTATTGGTGTTGTCTTTTTGTGAGGAAAGCCAATCACTTATTTTAGTGAAAAGCTGAATGGTGCTGCATTGAAATATCCAACTTATGACAAAGAGATGTATCCAACTATCTCCTTCCTAAGGAATTTGTTATTCATACTGATCCTAAGGAATTGAAGTATTTGAAGGGACAAAATAAGTTGAATAAACGACATGCTAAATGGAGTGAATTCATTGAATCGTTTTCATACATCATCAAGTACAAGAAGGGAAAAGAAAATGATGTTACTGATGCTTTGAGTCGAAGGTATACACTTATCACCACTTTAAATACTAAATTGCTAGGCTTTGAGCATATTAAAGAATTTAGCAATGTTTATAATGCATGCGAGAATGTTGGTTTTGATAAGTTCTATAGGCATAATGGTTATCTATTTCACATTAGACAACTTTACATTCCTAAGTGTTCTATGCGATTACTTTTGATTTGTGAAGCACATGAAGGGGGTTTAATGGGACACTTTGACATATCCAAGACTTTAGATGTTTTGCAGGAGCACTTCTTTTGGCCTAATATGCGATCAGATGTTTCTAAGTATTGTGCTAACTGCATTACATGTTTACAAGATAAGTCTAAAGTGCATCCATATGGTTTATACACACTATTACCTGTGTCGCATGCACCTTGGATAGATGTTTCTATAGATTTTGTTCTTGGTTTACCTAGAACTAGATGTGGATTTGATAGTATATATGTGTTAGTTAATAGGTTTTCTAAAAT
This sequence comes from Apocynum venetum, assembly GCA_019593545.1. Lineage (NCBI taxonomy): Eukaryota > Viridiplantae > Streptophyta > Magnoliopsida > Gentianales > Apocynaceae > Apocynum > Apocynum venetum. The sequence continues at coordinate 42,589 of SRSM01000702.1, read as the reverse complement.
GGCATACTTCATTCCATGTCATAAAAGTAATGTTGCTTCACATGTTGCTGATTTGTTCTTCAAAGAAATAGTTTGTTTGCATGGTATGCCTATGCAGAAATCTGCATGGAATACTAAATCATTTGCTTTTGCCAGTACATCTTCTATTACTCATTCTGGATAAGTCATAGACCTATCATCTAACTGAATAGCAATTCTAGTATACTTCATTGATCCCAAATTTAAAGAGTTATAGATTGTATAAGGCATGACATTAATTGAGGCTCGTAAATCTAGCATATAACCTGAGACTACCTTATCACCAATTGTACAAGGGATATTGAACATATCTGGATCTTTTTGCTTTGGAGGAAGTTTCTGTTGGAGAACAACAGACACACATTCCCCCACACTAATTCTCTCGTTACCTTTAAGCTTTTTCTTGTTGGTACAAAGTTCTTTTAGGAACTTTGTATAACGAGGAATCTATCTTATTTCATCCAAAAGAAGAATGCTGACTTCAACTTTTTTTAAGATCTCCAGAACATCTTTTTCTTCCTCATCTTTCTTGTTCTTAGTTAGCTTATTAGGGAAAGGAGGATTTACCTTGGGAATAAAAGGAAAAGATTGTCATATCTGAGGAAATTGTCGAAAGATGCTGGGTTTGAAATAGGTGTTTTCTCTTTGCCTTTATTTTCCTCTGGTCTCTTGGATTCTTCCAACACTTGACCACTTCTCAATGTTACGACACTAGCATTTTTTCTATGATTGAGTGGTTGTGATGGAAGTTTATTGAAAATCTGTGTTTTCAATTGACCTAACTCAGAAGCCATTTGTCCTACCTGGTTCTCCAAATTGTAAATGCTTGACTTTGTATCATTTTGGAAGGACATGGTATCTCTCTAAAAAGATATAGAACTTGAAGCTAGAGATTTCACCATATCTTCTAAAGCCATTGCTGGCCTAACCCCTTGGTTACTCCATCTAAAGTTAGGATGGTCTCTCTACCCTTCATTGTATGTGTTGGAGAATGGATTGTGTCTTTTTCGATGTTGGTTCTGAAAATTATCCATGCCATTAGCTTGTTGCTCTTGAAATAGTGTAGCACAAGATTCTGTAGGATGGTCATTGCCTAAACAAATTCAACATGCTTTTATCGGTGCATTGATTTTTTTTCCCAACTAAAGTGGTAATATATTCTAGTATTTGTTCAATTTTTGTAGATGATGATGATGATTGACGAAGCCTGTCGTACGGCTCTCAAATTTAAACTTAACAATTTCTATATAGATAGAGAAAGTAGGGATCGAATCCACAGAGATTTGTCAACTCTTAAATTAAAATCATTAATCGGAAAGGGTTTGGGGGGTTTTTGGTATTTTGAGAATAGAATTAAAAAGGAATTTGGAATATAAATGATATAAAAAAAAACGTTAGCAAGGAATTAGTATCAAGTTATATTTTTCATGGGATTAATCATAGATCAAGGCATTATTAAGTAATTGATTTTAGAATCCCGATCAACTCAGACAGATTCCTATCCTTACAAATTAGATTAATCCCGATCAACTCAGACAGATTAATCTATAATTTAATTAAACACCACTACCAACCAGCGTGTATAGGATGTTCAATCAAATTGCATTAAGTAAATAAGGCATCACCAACATTAAATTGTATATAACAATCAGCTTAATTATATACAATTTAAATTATATAATTCCACTACTAATTTAATTAAGCCAATAGCTGCAATTCAATTAAATTAGTAGATGCCACTTGAATCATTAATACAAGATTAATAATCCTAGTTATATAATCACGTTTATTAACTAGATTGTCAATCCAATTAATTCACATAATTATATTAATTAAAACAGGAATTACATAAATACTTAATTAATATATAGATATAAGTATATTAAATAAATATACAAATATATATATATATATAAAGAAAGATTGGATTTATATTAACTAAACAAATTAGGCGATTCAACTAGCCATTTAAATAAATTAGACTAAAAGTATGGAGGCTCGGCATTCCATAAAAAAGAAAATAAAAGACATAAAAGTAAATTAAACTAATAGGTGGCTCGGCCATCTATTTGCGATATTTAAAGTTCATAAAGCAAAATAAATAAAGACTGATTGAACCATAATTAGCTTAGTTTTCTATGGTTTATTATGATATTTATTAAGTTTAAATCTAACTAATTATGTGTTTTGGTGATTTTAATGATTCATTACACTATTACTTTTGTTTTCAGATCTTTAGAAGATTTAGAAGATGTTGGAATGAAATTAGAAGAAATTGGGAATTTGAGGATGGATATTTAGAAGAAAGGAGAAGTGGACGCGCAAGGCCAGAAAGTGGACGCGCCCACCAGATTTCACGCGTCCACCCTCAGAAGTTGGACAGGAAAGTGGAAGCGCAGGGAGGCCAAGTGGACAAACAAGGCAAGAAAGTGGACGCGTCCATCAGATTTCACGCGTCCACCCTCAGAAGATTGACAGTCAAGTGGACGCGTCTCATCTACTCAGGCGTCCACTTTGAAGACTCGGGCGTCCACTTTCCAAATTCAAGTTTTGATCTTGTTTTAAGTAGTTTCTAATTAGGACTCTTGTATAAACCACCCTAGGACTTTTTTCTAACTATATATAGGCCTTAATAGCTTAGTTTAGGTTGTCAAGTACTTTAGATTCTTTCTTCCCGAGCATTGTAGGAGATCAAGGGTGGGAGCTTCTCGGGAAATCGGATTTCCGACTAATGAGTTTCTCTCTTTCCCTTAATCTTTTTATGATGTTTTCCTTTATGTTTTGTGAGTAAACGTTTTTAGTTGGCAAGGATATGTATTAGGTTTACTTCATTCGGGAATATGAGATTTATGTTTTGTTATTAAAAACCCGATCTTTTCAAGGAATCATTATTTCTATTTGAGTATTTGAACAATTCTTGGTTTTATTCTATCAATTGTGTTATTTCAATTATTATTGGTCATCTTAATTGTTTTACATAGTTGATTAACTAGGTTATGCAGAATCGGTTTTCGGTAACCAAAAGTAGTAACTATTGGTCATTATTGGTCATCTGTGTTTGATTAATTAATAGGGAATTGTTTGAAGCGAATTACATGATTTTAATCGGCCATTAACTTTATGAAATTTGTGTTGACGTTGTCCTCAAGCTAAAGTGGACGCGTCTCATCTACTCAGGCGTCCACTTTGAAGACTCGGGCGTCCACTTTCCGAATTTAAGTTTTAAGCTCGTTTTAAGTAGTTTCTAATTAGGACTCTTGTATAAACAACCCTATGACCTTTTTCTAACTATTTATAGGCCTTAATAGCTTAGTTTAGGGTGTCAAGCACTTTAGATTCTCTCTTCCTGAGCATTGTAGAAGTTGAAGGGTTGGAGCTCCTCGGGAAATCGGATTCCCGTCTAATGAGTTTCTCTCTTTCCCTTTCTCTTTTTATGATGTTTTCCTTTATGCTTTGTGAGTAGTTTTCTTAAGTTAGCAAGGACATGTATTAGGTTTATGTTATTTGGAAATATGAGATTTACGTTTTGTAATTAAAAACCCGATCTTTTCAATGGATCATTATTTATATTTGAGTATTTGAACAATTCTTGGTTTTATTTGATCAATTATGTTATTTCAATTATTATTGGCCATCTTAATTGTTTTACATAGTTGATTAACTAGGGTTATGCATAATCGGTTTTCGGTAACCAAAAGTAGTAACTATTGATTAATTTAAATCTGTGTTTGATTAATTGATAGGGAATTGTTTGAAACGAATTGCGTGATTTTAATCGGCCATTAACTTTATGTAATTTGTGTTGACGTTGTCCTTGAACTGAATAACTTAATTGACTATTTTATGCTAGCGATTCGGTAATTTAGTTTAATTAGGTTAAAGTTAATTTGTGGTGCTTCTCGGGAATTAACCTAACTATACAGGAATAGGAATTTGTTGCGCTACGTGGAATTCAAAGTCACTACTCAAATAGGTTTTTATCAATGATTAATCCCGAATAAGTAAAACTGAAATACAAAGTCCTTGCTAATGTTTTTCTTTTCTTTGATTCTTACTTAATTTGTGAGTAAATTTATTTAAAGTTTATTCTTTTAAAATAAAAATCAAATATTTCCCCCCTAATCTTGATTAGTTTACTTGCTCTAAGATTTTATAAATCCCTGTGGGTTCGACCCTTACTTGCCCTAACTGCATAAGTTGGTTGAGTTTGGTATTAATTTGATAGCGCAACGACACGCTCGTCAAAGACTAGACGGGTAAACCGACAATAAGTCCAGTTAAATAAATTCAAATAGAAATTAAGTACAAAGAAAATTATTTCATAATCCCATTTATTAATAACTTAACACATATCCTTGCTAACAAAATGAAATTACTCACAATCCATATTTAATAAATATAAGATGAAATTTATAAACATTAGAATGAAAATTTGAAAGAAATACTACCCGAAAATATTGAAATTATCCGGACATAATTTCTTTACTAAATTTTACAAAAAGAGTTGAAAAACTATTCTAAAAATTCTAGAAATTATATTAATATGAAGATAATAATAAAAGAAAGAAATTACAAAAGACATGAAGAAGATTGGAGCTAAATTGGTGTCCCAAAATGATAAATGAAGCTAGCATATTTATAGGGAAATTTCTAGGGGTAAAATGGTCATTTTGACTTCTGGGGGTACTGTAGCAGGTTGACTTGTTGACTTTGACCAGCCGACGGATACTGTTAATGACGTAAGCAGTGATGTCATCATCGAGGGTGGTACTGTTCACAGGAGTTACTGTTCATCGTTTTTTTTTTTCCATCTTCACTTCTTCTTCTCCTTCTTTTTATCTCCAAAATGTACTAAAATACACTGAAAAATTTATAAACAAAGAAATAGAAAGGAAATGTGAAATATATAAATTAAATGACACAATTAACCGATTTTTAAACAAAATATAGTCATTAAATAGTATAAAAATCAGTTAATTTATGAGTACATCAATGATGCATCTATTTCATTTACCTTTCTTACGGTATCATTCCTGGTGTTAAAATATTGTGAATTAGCAGCTACGTTAGCTATTAATTCACGTGCAGCTTGTGGGGTTTTATATGAAAGAGCACCACCACTAGCGGCATCAATTGTCATCCTGTCATAAGAAATCAAACCCTCATAAAAATATTGAATTAATAATTGTTTAGGTATTTGATGAAGAGGACAACTAGCATATAACCAATCTTGAATAGATCCCGAAGGCAAATCATATAACCAATCTTTTGCAATATTTTGTAAGCTAAAAGGAAAAGAACGCAGTTTAATAACTTCATTTCTTGTACCTTATTGTTTCAAATTAGTACAAATAACATGAAATTATGTGCCTAAGTGGATCTTCTCCAGGTAATCCATTAAAAATTGGCAAATATTGTATGAAACCAGAATGAAATTTAAAATTTGCATCAACATGTGGAAAAATAATGCATAAAATTTGCATCAAGAGTAGGAGTAGTAAGTTCTTTAAGAAATCTTTGATTCAAAGTCATATTAAAAAGATGAGCATGAAGAATATCATCATAAATAAGTTGGGTATCCGATTGATTTTTTGTTTTGCTTTCTTCAAGATTCGTAGCTTGTTCTCTGATCTCAACTGGTGTTTTACTCCCTTATTCTTCCCTGGTGATCTTACCACTTCTTAAGTGCATACAACAATGAACTTGTTGTTTGGCGTCACCAAAGGAATCAAATATGTATCTCAATATCACTAAATGAATGAAATCAGTAACAAAATAAAAAGATTAACAATTTTAATAGAAGAAATTAAAACAAATGCTCGACAACGGCGCCAAAATTTGACAAATCTTGTCGTACGACTCTCAAATTTAAACCTAACAATTCTTATGTAGATAGGGAAAGTAGGGATCGAATCCACATAGATTTGTCAACTCTTAAATTAAAATCATTAATCGGAAAAGGTTTTGGTATTTTGATAACAAGAAAATAACAACAATTAAAAGAAATATTTTTGGGGTTTTTGGATTTGTGAATAGAATTAAAACGGAATTTAGAATATAAATTATATAAAAAGACGTTAGTAAGGAACTAGTATCAAGTTATTTTTTCCATGGATTAATCATAGATAAATACATTATTAAGTAGTTAGTTTTAGAATCCCGATCAGCTTAGATAGATTCATATCTTTACAAATTAGATTAATCTCGACTAATTCAGACAGATTAATATCTAATTTAATTAAACACCACTACTGACGAAGCCTGTCGTACGGCTCTCAAATTTAAACCTAAAAATTCCTATATAGATAAGGAAAGTAGTGATTGAATCCGTAGAAATTTGTCAACTCTTAAATTAAAATCATTAATCAGAAAAGATTTTGGGGGGTTTTTGTATTTGTGAATATAATTAAAAAGAAATTTGCAATACAAATGATATAAAAAGCGTTAGCAAAAGAACTAGTATCAAGTTATATTTTTCATGAGATTAATCATAGATAAATACATTATTAAGTAGTTGGTTTTATACTCCCGATCAACTCATACAGATTAATATCTAATTTAATTAAACACCACTTCCAACCAGCTATAGGATGCTCAATCAAATTGCATTAAACAAATAAGGCATCACCAACATTAGATTGTATATAATAATCAACTTAATTATATACAATTTAAATTATATAATTTTGCTACTAATTTAATTCAGCCAAGAGCTGCACCTCAATTAAACTAGTAGATGGTACTTGAATCATTAATACAAGATTAATCATCCTAGCTATATAATCATGTTTATCCACTAGATTGTCAATCCAATTAATTCACATAATTATATTGATTAAAACAAGAATTATATAAATATTCAATTAATATATATATATATAAGTATATTAAATAATACATAAATATATATAAATAAATAATTGATTTATATTAACTAAACAAATTAGGCAGTTCAACCGACTATTTAAATAAATTAAAATAAAAGTGTGGAGGCGTCTTCCATAGAAAAGAATTAAAAACATAAAAAAAATTAAATTAGTTAGGAGGCCCGACCTTCCACAATAAAGAAAATAAAAGACATAAAAGTAAATTAAACTAGTTAGGAGGCTCGACTATCCATTTGTGATATTTAAAATGCATAAAGCAAAATAAATAAAGACTAGGCGGGTAAACCGACCATAAGTCCAATTAAATAAATCAAAATAGAAATTAAATACAAAGAAAATTATCTCATAATCCCATTTATTAATAACTTAACACATATCATTGCTAACAAAAGGAAATTACACACAATACATATTTAATAAATATAAGATGAAATTTATAAATATTAGAAAGAAATACTCCTTGGAAATATTGAAATTATCCGGACAAAATTTCTTTACTAAATTTTACAAAAAGACTTGAAAAACTATTCTAAAAATTATATTAATATGAAGATAATAATAAAAGAAAGAAATGGAGAATATTGGAGCTAAATTGGTGTCTCAAATGAAAAAGAAAGCTAGCATATTTATAGGGAAATTTCTAGGGGTAAAATGGTAATTTTGACTTTCGATACTGTAGCAAGTTGACTTTGACCAGCTGACGACATTGTTTATGACGTAAGTAGTGACGTCATCATCGGCGGTGGTACTGTTCACCGGAGTTATTGTTCGCCAATTTTTTTTTCTTCATTTTTATTTCTTCTTCATTTTATCTCCTTTTTTAAGTGTACTAAAATACACTTAAAAACTTATAAATAAATAAATAGAAAGAAAATGTGAAATATATCAATTAAATAACACAATTAACAGATTTTTAAACAAAATATAGTCATTAAATAACATAAAAATCAGTTAATATATGAGTATATCAAATTCCCCCACACTATCTCTTTGTTTGTCCTCAAGCAAAATATAAACACAATATATACAAGTATAAATAACTTAAACAAGATTAATAAGGTAACAAAGTGTTATATTAATTTAAATACAACGTTCACAATTAACCCCCTTTTATTTGAAAAGTAATTGTGCTCGTGTGCTTGAATATCATTTACAAGTTTAACATTAATATTCAAAGTTAAAAATGTGACTGTGAAAAACATGATATCAGTGTAATGAAAAGATAACAACAAAGTCACTATGTAAATAAAAATACATTCTTAATTTCTCAATACAACTTATAAACTTGTAAAGTCACATACTCTCCACTAATGATGAAAATTTTGGTCGATCTGGGTAAAATAGTACTTTTAAGCTTGTAATGTTAAACTCGGGATTTGGCTACAAACGAATTATAGGAATATACAAAATATTTCAAAAGTGTAAATTGAGAATGAATTACACCTTTTTGAAGAAAACCTTACCAATAATATCATTTCATTTCTTTCTTTTTTTTTCTTTTTCTTCACTTTTTTTTAAGAGATCATATCTATGAGCTTTTTACCTTTCAGTTCTTTTTTACAATATCTCGTAATCCTTTATCATCAATGCTCATAACTTTTCAATACAGATTAACACATGATTAATACATTCACAATAAAGTATCTTGATAGAAATGTAAAAACAAGGCTATTTATCAAATAAATTAAATGATAATGAAACCATTCATGCATTTTGGCTCAAAGTAGGATCAAGGGATATATATAAGTATGATTCGTTCAGAAATACTCAAACTATCAAAGAAGGTCTTATGTCATCCCCAAATCAACCAAGATCTTAATTAAATTTCGTCTCAAACATGTGAAAGAACAAGTTCTAGTATGAAAAGAGTGACCTTAAATGTACTAAAACACAGAGTAAACTTACATTATCATCAAATCACAATACTAATGTTTTTAACTTTGGATTTCATAACAAAAAGGATTTAGCCACATTAGTTAAATAAGAATATTTTTTGTCAAATTACAAAGATATTCAATTTATTTATTCGAAAAAATTTTACAGAAAGGGGTTCAATTATAAAAGGATTGAAATATTTAATACAAAATTACCTAACATCTTAAAAAGTTATAATGCATGCATAATTTATTAAACAAAACAACAAATTATTAAAAACAATGTTTCTAAAGGTGTGTATCAAGAATCAAATGAGTTTAATCACTTAACTCTTTATTCAAACCACTCCTTACATTTGGGAATATTGTCCTCAATGTAAAAACACACAAAGTTTGAAAAAAAAAATTTTATTCTACAACTTTTAATAAAAAGAAAATAACACACATTTATTTATAAAGAAAAATCTACAACTTTAACTCTAAATCCTCTGAATCTCTTTTTCTCTTGTTACCGGAAATTGACCAGTTAATTGGAGGTACATCTAGATCTATCTCTAGTACAAAAGCTACTACTTCATCCAATAGCTCATTGGTTGTGGGTGCAGATACAATTATTTTTCGTGCTACTGGAGATAGAAGCTTATGCGTAACAGCTATGTTAAGAAATGCTAACAAACCATCAAAGTAGTGATCAACATTTAAAAGACCAATTGGTTTAGTGTGCAGTTTCATGTTAAACCAAAATGTTAAATTGAACAAGCATTCTAATACCTCATATCCTCCTGATATGACTATGAAAGCATCACAATTATGCAACATGAGTGTCATTCGTTCATAAAATGATTTTGTTTGTACCTCATATCCAATTGTTTTGCCATATATTTGTTTCAGAGGAGTGTGAATTACACCTACCGCGAGAACTTGGTTTGGTTGATTTGTTTCAATCTGAACAAGTGTTTGGTATGACTGGTGTGCTTGAGCAACCTCTCCAATTAATCCAGCATTTCCTCCTCCATATACTAGACCGATTTTTCGATGAGCTAGAACTCTTCCCAATTGGATAGCAGTAGTTAGATCTGAAACAGTAGTACCCACGGTCGTTCCTCCAAACACTGCGATATTTGTTAGACCTCTTATTGATGGACCTTCCATAGTAATGGCTTCAAAAGTGATTATGTTACACACTAAAAAGAAAAGAAACAAATAAAATAAATCAAGGAAGAAACAAATAAAAAGAAGTAGTTGTGATTGTAGCCCACATCTTCCTCTGGTTTTACGTCCAGTAAAGGTTTCAAACACTTTCTATGAGTCAGAGATATGTTGCTTATCCAGCTTTCTTAAAAACTGACAAACAGGATCGTTTAAATTCAGATACTGAAGATTGTACCGGAGTTGTTCAATTTTGAATTATTTCCATAACTCGAGAATTTCCATTTGAACATATCAACTAGAATGCGAATCAATAGTCAATTTGATATTATCTAATGACTCTTTACTCAGTACATTTTTAATGAAAGCAATTTTGTCTTCTCAATTATTGGATAAATACCCAACTGAATGACAACTAGCATCACAGTTCCATATAGCACATTTATAACAAATTCTCATTATTTTACCTATTCGTTTCTTTATATAACTACTCTTTCCCAACCCAGGTGGACGTTTGGGAAACACTAGATGTTTACCATTAATTTGGACCTTAGCTTCAATTATCCACCTAATATCCTCAGGCATTCCAAAGGATACAAGTAATTTCATACGCTCCATTCTCATCAAATAAATTTTTATCAAATAATTAATAGGGAGCAATGGATAGTATCTTCTCATTTTCATTAAAAAATCATCTATTATGTAACAAAGAGATAGAAAGAAAAAAGGGATAGAAAAATAAACTGAAATGTAAAAAGGAAAAAAAGACCTTGCAGATGGAATTACTTTTGAAAGGAAATTAGCAGAAATCATTTTGTGATTTTTTCAACAATTAAGCAAGCTATTTAAAGTTGTGTTTAATCACTGTTGAAAATTTAATTAACTTAAATACGCCGTCTTTCATTATCCGAGAAGACGCGTATTCAACAATTTCTGCTATGCCTGCAAGGTAAATAGTGAAAAAGGAAAATCAAATAATTCAAAAGTATTAAAGAAAGCGATGGGTTGCCTCCTATATAGCGCCATTGTTTAACGTCTTAGATTTGACGAGCCCAAATTTCAAATTCTTTCTGGTGGTGGGTCTAAAAAAGTAATAGAATCGATAATTTATCCGACAAATCCTTCATGAAAAGGTTTTAGGAGATGACCATTCACTTTGAAAATTTTGCTCGTTTGAAGACTTTTTACCTCCATTGATTGAACCATAATTAGATTGGTTTTTAGGAGCTTAATGTGTTGTTTATTGAGATAAAATCTACCTAATTGTGTGTTTATGTGCTTAAATTGGTTCTTTACACTTTTATCTTTGTTTGCAGGTATTTTGAAGGTATTTTAACATGTTTAGAAGGCATTGGAGGAAGATAGGAGGTTTAAGAAGGTGTTTTGCAAGCAAAATGGAGTGGACGCCTCACTATTCATCCACGCGTCGATTCTCAGTAGTTTTGGAGCCTCACGCGTCCACTTGGAAGTTTCTGACTGTCTCGCGCGTCCACTTTTGACAGCACGCGCGTCCACTCTCCGAATTGAAGATTTTGGGCAGTTTTTTAGTAGTTTTGAATTATGACTCTTATGTAACTAACCCTAGGACCTTTTCTAACTATTTATAGGGTTTATTAACTTAGTTTTTGGGGGGTTAAGTACTTTAGATTCTCTTTTCCCGAGCATTGTAGGAGATCAAGGGTGGGAGCTTCTCGGGAAATCGGATTTCCGACTAATGAGTTTCTCTCTTTCCCTTAATCTTCTTATGATGTTTTCCTTTATGCTTTGTTAGTAGTTTTCTTAAGTTAGCAAGGACATGTATTAGGTTTATGTTATTCGGGAATATGAGATTTACGTTTTGTAATTAAAAACCCGATCTTTTCAAAGAATCATTATTTCTATTTGCGTGTTTGAACAATTCTTGGTTTTATTTTATCAATTATGTTATTTCAATTATTATTGGCCATCTTAATTGTTTTACATAGTTGATTAACTAGGGTTATGCATAATCGGTTTTCGGTAACCAAAAGTAGTAACTATTGATTAATTTAAATCTGTATTTGATTAATTGATAGGGAATTGTTTGAAACAAATTGCATGATTTTAATCGGCCATTAACTTTATGTAATTTGTGTTGATGTTGTCCTCGAGCTGAATAACTTAATTTACTATTTTATGCGAGCGATTAGATAATTTAGTTTAATTAGGTTAAAGTTAATTTGTCGTGCTTCTCGGGAATTAACCTAACTATACAGGAATCGGAATTTGCTGCACTACGCGGAATTCTAAGTCACTACTCAAATAGGTTATTATCAATGATTAATCCCGAATAAGTAAAACTGAAATACAAAGTCCTTACTAACGTTTTTCTTTTCTTTGATTCTTAATTAATTTGTGAGTAAATTTATTTAAAGTTTATTCTTTTAAAATAAAAATCAAATATTTCTCCCCTAATCTTGATTAGTTTACTTGTTATAAGATTTTACAAATATCTGTGGGTTCGACCCTTACTTGCCCTAACTGCATAAGTTAGTTAAAGTTTGGAATTTAATTTGATAGCGCAACGACACGCTCGTCATCCATTGACCCGTGATTAAAGATATTAGTGATAACAAATGGGCCAATCCACCTTGAGTTTAGTTTTTCTGGAAACAGTCTCAGACGAGAATTATAGAGTAGAACTTTATCACCAATATTGAAATTTTTCCTTGAAAGATTTTTGTCATGGTAATATTTCATCTTATCTTTTGCAATCCAGGAATTAACATAGGAATCATTTCTAATCTCCTCTAATGCTTGAATTTACAGTTTTCGATAAGATTGTGCATCATCAAGATTAAGCAGACATTGTTTAATGTCCCAAAATGCCTTATGTTCTAATTCCACAGGTAGATGACATGTTTCACTATAAACCAACTTAAATTGTGACATACCAATAGGGGTTTTGAATGCTATTTTGTACACCCAAAGAGCATCTCCCAATCGAAGACTCCAGTCTTTCCTATTAGGATTGACTACATTAGCTAGAATAGACTTAATTTCCCTGTTAGAGATCTCAGCAAGTCCATTTGTTTGAGGATAATAGGTAGTAAAAACCTTATGAGAAACATGATATTTTTTAAACAGAGTTTCTACTACCTTGTTGCAAAAAATGCGTACACAGCACTGATGATGGCCTTTGGAATTCTAAATTTATGAAATATGTTGTTCTTGATAAATGTCACAACTGCTTTGAAATCATTCGTTCGAGTGGCTTTAGCTTCAATTCATTTGGAAACAAAATCCACTGCAAGTAAGATGTAAGTATTTCCAAAAAAGAAGGAAAATGTGTCATGAAATCAATGCCCCATACATAAAAAAGTTCACAAACTAATATAGTTTTCAAAGGCATTTCATCTCTCTTGGATATATTACCAACTCTTTGACATTCATTGCAAGATTTAACAAAGTAATATGCATATTTGTTAAGAGCAGACCAATAAAATCCACTTTTCAGAATTTTTCTAGCAGTTTGTTTTGGTCCAAAATTATCTCCATATTCATTATGGATTGAATTTCATTATTTGGAACACATCTGCTTATGACATTGTCTACACAGCTTTTGAAAAGGTAGGGATCATCCCAAAGGTAGTGTTTTGAGTCATTTCTAATTTTATCCTTTTGATGATTAGATAAATGATTTGGAAATAATTTGGTAACAATATAATTAACCATATCAGCATACCAAGGTATAATTCCATGCAATGCATAAAGATACTCATCAAGAAATAAATCAGAGATAGGAGATACTTCCTCGTCATATGTCAGTTGACTCAAGTGATCAGCAACGAGATTTTATGTTCCCTTCTTATCTCGGGTTTCAAGGTCAAATTCATAACAGAGTAAAGTTCCTTCTCAGTTGTGGTAAAATTGCATTGGGCATCATCAAGTAATTTAGATGCATAATATATCACATGCGGAACTTTAAATATTTTCTTACGTAAAACAGCTCCAACTACTTTGTCACTAGCATCACACATTATCTCAAAAGGAAATTCCAATTAGGGGGTTGAATGATAGGTGATGAAATCAATTTCTCTTTCAACAGTTTAAATGCATGTTTACAACCTTAATGAAAATTGAATTTATGTTCTTTTTATAATAACTTGCACAAAGGTTGAACAGTTTTAGAAAAACCTTAATAAACCTTCTATAGAATCCAACATGGCCTAAGAAGGATGTTACCTCTCTTGGCTTTGTCAACAACCAGTTTTTTTTGGTGAAACTATGTGCCCTAAAACAATTCCTTGTTCTACCATAAAATGACACTTTTCATAATTGAGAACAAGGTTAATTTCAACACACCGTTCCAGATTTTCTAAACATGAATCAAATGAATTTCCATAGATAGTAAAATCATCCATGAAAATTTCAATGATATTTGTGACATAATCAGAAAATAAGGACATCATGAATCTTTGAAAGGTAGCAGGTGCATTGCATAGACCAAAAGACATTCTTCTATAAGCATAAGTACTAAGTGGGCATGTAATAGTAGTCTTACCTTGGTCTTCTGGGGCAATAGCAATCTGAAAATAACCAATTTAAACATCAAGGAAACAGTAATGATGCATTAAGTTTCATGTAGTCGATTAGATAGACGTTCTACCATTTGATTCATGAAACGAAGGGGAAAATGGTATTTCCTAGTTGATGCATTAAGTTTCATGTAGTCTATGCAGACTCTCCAACCATTTTGCACTCTAGTTGGAACTTTCTCACTTTCAGAGTTATCCACAATAGTTATTCCACTTTTCTTTGAAACAACATGTACAAGACTTACCCAATGTGAATCTGTGATTGGGTAGATGATACCAGCATAAAAAAGTTTTAGAATTTCAGCTTTTACTACTTCCATCATAGGAGGGTTTAGTCTCCTCTGTGACTCTTTAGTTGGTTTAGCTCTATCTTTTAAAAATATACGGTGCATGCATGTTGATGAGCTAATACCTTTAATGTCGGCTAAAGTCCAGCTGATAGCAGATTTGTTGTTCCTAAGCACAGAAACTAACCTCTCTTCTTGGGAAGATGAGAGATTGTTAGTAATAATAACAGGTAAAGCATTACCTTCACTTAAATATGCATATTTCAAATGAGAAGGTAAAGCTTTAAGCTCAAGTCACGGGGGACAAACAAGAGGTGGTAAGATTTGATTATGTGAGGTAGGTAATGCAATTTTTGACTTACTAACAGGACATGAAGATAAATCATTGACAGCTTGTTTGAGTTCATGGTTACATTCCACAGATAAAGTGTCAAGAACATTTTCATCTATGCTCAAATTCATAATGGATTGCATCATTTCAGTGTAGCTCAAATCAAATATATCTTCAATAAGTGGATCTATATTATCCACAACAGAAACTGTAGAACATTCATCAGAATGGTACTTCATGGTATCAAATATGTTAAAAGAAATTTTATCACCATCAAATTTCATATATAAAGTACCTTCATTTACATCAATCTTAGTTCTAGCAGTTTTCAGAAATGGTCTACCTAACAGAATAGGTGATTGTGATGAACAAGTATTTTGGCTATCCTCCGTTTTCAAAATGTAAAAAACTGTAGGGAATACTAAATCATTTACTTTAACCAGTACATCTTGTATTACTCCTTCTGGATAAGCCACAGACCTGTCAGCTAACTGAATAACAATTTTAGTAGGCTTCATTGGTCCCAAATTTAAAGAGTTAATGATTGTATAAGGCATGACATTAATAGAGGCTCCTAAATCTAGCATACAACCTGAGACTACTTTATCACCAATTGTACAAGGGATAGCAAACATACCTGGATCTTTTTGCTTTGGAGGAAGTATCATTCCTGGTGTTAAAAGATTGTGAATTAGCAGCCATGTTAGCAGATTGTGAAAGAGCACTACCACTAGCAGCATCAATTGTCATCCTATCATAAGAAATCAAACCCTAATAAAAATATTGAATTAATAATTGTTCAGGTATTTGATAATGAGGACAACTAGCACATAATCTTTTAAATCTTTCACAATATTCATACAATGTTTCACCAGTTTGTTGTCTTATTCCACTTGTATCCTTTCGGACTGTTGCAGTTCTAGATGCAGGAAAATATTTAGTTAGAAAAGCTCTTTGCATTCCAGTCCAATCTTGAATAGATCCCGAAGGCAAATCATATAACCAATCTTTTGCACTATTTTGTAAACTAAAAGGAAAAGAACACAATTTAATAACTTTATCTCTTGTACTTTCTTGTTTCAAATTAATGCAAATAGCATGAAATACTTAATGTGCTTAAGTGGATTTTCTCCAGGTAATCCATTAAATGTTGGCAAACATTGTATAAAACCAGTATGCATTTTAAAATTACTATCAACTTGTGGAAAAATAATGCATAAAGGTTGTTCATCAAGAGTAGGAGTAGTGAATTTTTTTAGAGATCTTTGATTCAAAGCAATATTAAAAAGATGAGTAGGAAGAATATCACCAGAAATAAGTTGGGTATCTAGTTGATTTTCTACTTTGCCTTCTTCAAAATTCGTAACTTGTACTCTGATCTCAACAGGTGTTTTACTCCCTCGTCTTTCTCCGATGATCTTACCACTTCTTAAGTGCATACAACAATGAACTTGTTGTCTGGTGTCACCAAAGTAATGAAATTTGTAACAAAAGAAAAATATTAATAATTTAATATAAGAAATTAAAACAAATCTCCAGCAACGGCGCCAAAATTTGACGAAGCCTGTCGTACATCTCTCAAATTTAAACCTAACAATTCCTATGTAGATAGTGAAAGTAGGGAATGAATCCACAGAGATTTGTCAACTTTTAAATTAAAATCATTAATCGGAAAATGTTTTGGGGGGTTTTTGGATTTGTGAATTGAATTAAAAAGAAATTTAAAATACAAATAATATAAAAAGCATTCACGAGGAACTATTATTAAGTTATATTTTTCATGAGATTAATCATAGATAAATACATTATTAAGTAATTGGTTTTAGATTCTTGATCAGCTCAGCCAGATTCATATCCTTACAAATTAGATTAATCCCGATAATCTCAGGCAGATTAATCTCTAATTTAATTAAACACCACTACCAACCGGCGTGTATAGGATGTTCAATCAAATTGCATTAAACAAATAAGGCATTACCAACATTAAATTGTATAAAAAAAAATCAGCTTAATTATATACAATTTAAATTATATAATTCCGCTACTAATTTAATTAAGGCAAGAGCTACAATTCAATTAAACTAGTAGATAATACTTGAATCATTAATACAAGATTAATCATCCTAGCTATATAATCACGTTCATTAACTAGATTGTCAATCTAATTAATTCACATAATTATATTGATTAAAACATGAATTATATAAATACTCAATTAATATATATATATATATATAAGTATATTAAATAAATATACAAATATATATAAAAAAGATTGGATTTATATTAACTAAACAAATTAGGTGGTTCAACCGACCATTTAAATAAATTAAAATAAAAGTATGGAGGCTCGGCCTTCCTTAAAAAAGAATTAAAGACATAAAAAAAATTAAACTAGTTAGGAGGCTCGTGATACGATCCTTGCTTATCTATCAAACAAGACCCGTAACAAACTCTTGATACTATTACCAAAGATCACGAATTAGGAGCCTTTAGTTATCAAACAACTAAGAACCCTAATTATAAGTGGCGAAATTCTTAGAGAATTTCAAAGCAAAGCTCTCACAAGAACTTTTAAGAGAAAACTCAAAATTGTATTCAATCATTATCATCTGATTTGTTCCAATTACATATATAGAAGAAAGAGTTCAAATCCTTGTTTGATTAGGAACTCTACTTATTTAAAAAGGAAACCAAATCTACTAAGATATCAAATCTACCCAGATTTCCTTATTCAAAAAGGAAAACAAATAAAACAATAAATCTAATAGGTACCAAATCTGCCAAGATTTCCAAATTCTTATAGAAAACAAATAAACTCTAAAATCCTTATGGGCTGGACGAAATTCTTAAGTTTGGTGGGCTTGTAATTGGACTTTCTTCTCTTTTGTATCAAATCTAATTAAATTCACAAGTCTTGGACAACCCATGCAATTTCCCTCTTGAGCAGATTGATCCAAATAACACAAAATAAGCCCATTGAGTGCATCTTTCATCTGTTTAGCTCTAGCTCTTGTAATTGGACCTCCATCATAGCTCAAAGGATCCAGTTTCTTCTTATTTGTGCTTGAACTTGAATTTCCATTAATGACATCTCCATGCTCCGCATCAGCTCGACCTTCCATAATAAAGAAAATAAAAGACATAAAAGTAAATTAAACTAATTAGGTGGCTCAGCCATCCATTTGCGACATTTAAAGTGAATAAATCAAAATAAATAAACACTAGGCGGGTAAACCGATCATAAGTCCAGTTAAATAAATCGAAATAGAAATTAAGTAGAAAGAAAATTATTTCATAATCTCATTTATTAATAACTTAACACATATCATTGCTAAAAAAAAGGAAATTACACACAATACATATTTAATAAATATAAGATGAAATTTATAAACATTATAAATAAAATTTGAAAAAAATACTCCCCGAAAATATTGAAATTATCCGGACAAAATTTCTTTACTAAATTTTACAAAACAACTTGAAAAACTATTCTAAAAATTATATTAATATGAAGATAATAATAAAAGAAAGAAATTACAAAAGAAATGGAAAAGATTAGAGCTAAATTGGTGTCTCAAATAAGAAAGAAAGCTAGCATATTTATTGGGAAATTTCTATTGGTAAAATGATCATTTAGACTTTTATCGGTCGACGACATTGTTCATAACCTAAGGAGTGACGTTATCATCGACGGCGATACTATTTAACGGAGGTACTGTTCACCGATTTTTTTTTCTTTCTTTTTCTTCATCTTCCTTTTATCTCCAAAATGTACTAAAATACAGTGAAAAACTTATAAACAAAGAAATACAAAGGAAATGTGAAATATATCCATTCAATAACACAGTTAACCGATTTTTAAACAAAATATAGTCATTAAGTAATATAAAAATCAGTTAATTGATGAGTACATCAACTACCAACCAGCATGTATAGGATGCTCAATCAAATTGCATTAAACAAATAAGGCATCACCAATATTAAATTGTATTTAACAATCAGCTAAATTATATACAATTTAAATTATATAAGTCGGCTACTAATTTAATTAATCAATGAGCTGTAACTCAATTAAACTAGTAGATGGTACTTGAATCATTAATACAAGATTAATAATTTTATCTATATAATCACATTTATTAACTAGATTGTCAATCTAATTAATTCACACAATTATTTTGGTTAAAATAGGAATTATATAAATACTCAATTAATATATATATATAAGTATATTAAAGAAATACCTAAATATATGTATAAAAAGATTGGATTTATATTAACTAAACAAATTAGGTGATTCAACCGACCATTTAAATAAATTTAACTAAAAGTATGGAGGCTCGACCTTCCATAAATATGAATTAAATATATAAAAATAAATTAAACTAGTTAAGAGGCTCAGCCTTCCATAATAAAGAAAATAAAAGACATAAAAGTAAATTAAACTAATTAGGTGGCTCAGCCATCCATTTGCGACATTTAAAGTGCATAAAACAAAATAAATAAAGACTAGGCGGGTAAACCGACCATAAGTCCAGTTAAATAAATCCAAATAGAAATTAAGTAGAAAGAAAATTATCTCATAATCCCATTTATTAATAAATTAACACATATTATTGCTAAAAAAGGAAATTACACACAATACATATTTAATAAATATAAGATGAAATTTATAAACATTAGAAAGAAAATTTGAAAGAAATACTCCCCGGAAATATTGAAATTATCCGGACAAAATTTCTTTAGTAAATTTTACAAAACAATTTGAAAAACTATACTAAAAATTATATTAATATGAAGATAATAAGAAAAGAAAGAAATTACAAAAGAAATGGGGAAGATTGAAGTTAAATTGGTGTCTCAAATAAGAAAGGAAGCTAGCATATTTATAGGGAAATTTCTATCGGTAAAATGGTCATTTTGACTTCCGGGTACTGTAGCAGGTTGACTTGTTTACTTTTACCGGCCGACAACATTGTTCATGACGTAAGCAGTGACGTTATCATCGACGGCGATACTATTCAACGGAGGTACTGTTTACCGATTTTTTTTTCTTCTTTTTCTTCATCTTCCTTTTATCTCCAAAATGTACTAAAATACAGTGAAAAACTTATAAACAAAGAAATAGAAAGGAAATGTGAAATCAATTAACCGATTTTTAAACAAAATATAGTCATTAAGTAACATAAAAATCAGTTAATTCATGAGTACATCAACTACCAACCAGCATGTATAGGATGCTCAATCAAATTGTATTAAACAAATAAGGCATCACCAACATTAAATTGTATAGAACAATCAACTAAATTATATACAATTTAAATTATATAAGTTGGCTACTAATTTAATTAAGCAGTGAGGGGGGGTGAATTAGGTTTTAAAGTGATTTTTTCTCTTTTAAAAGAAACATGTTTTCTAAAATAACAAATATCAAACACTTGGTGCTCAAACAAAGTGTGAAATAAAGAGTTCAAGAAATAGGCAAAGAACACAAAGATTTATAGTGGTTCGGTTTATCCAACAAAACCTAATCTACTACCTTGAGCTATCTACTCTAGGATTTCACAAAACCTTTTACTAATTTAGTAAGACAGAATACAATAGAGGCTCACTGAATTCCCTTAGGGTTTTACAACACAAACCTCTTGACTAATCAAGGTTCACTCAACACTTTGAGTTTTACAATATAAGCTTGTTTACACACCTATCTCTATTACAATAATTAATGAAAAAGATACTTTAAATACAATCACAATTTTCTATGATTCAAGGCTCACTCTAACCCTTAGAGTTCTAAGCTCAATGCAACCTTGAACAAAGCAATCAAGATATGAAAATTAAGAGTTTGATATAGAAATCACCTTAATGTGAAGATATACCAATATAAAGCATAAATACCTCTTTGAGTAATATTTTCTTCTAAGTTGCTCAAAAACCTCAATGATTTAGTATGAATCCCACTTTGATGAATTTCACAATATGAATGTTATGATTTGGTTTCAAAATAATCTCAAGAGGTTCTATGAAGTGTTGGAATCAGATTTTTGCTCAAAAAGTCATGTTAATGAGTTTTTTAAACAATTGGGTATTTATAAGTATGCACCAACGGTCATAAAAATGGCTGTTTGAATCCCACTTAAGAGACGTGCGGTCGACCGCATATCAGAAGGGTCGTCCACACCATCATCCGCAAATGTTCCAGAGAACTCTGGACAAACTGCGGATGATGAGCTGAGAAGTCCAGTCGACTGCTCCATCATCCGTAAGTGTTCCAGAGAGCTCTGGACATTCAACGGACGATATTCTGAGAGGTCTAGTCGATCGCATGATCTGTGGTCATCCACACTTTAGTTATGTCGACCACACATGCATTAAAACTATGCAGAACAAGTTTCCAAAAAACTCCAAGAGTTTGTGAAATACATTTTATGAATTTTGAAGTATGTGCATGTATTTTGAAAATTATTTCAAATACCCAACTCATGTTTTATCTAAATGAAATGCATTTTGAAAATTATTTCACTTTTATTGAGCAACCTATAGAACTTATTACTCATAGAGGTAGACCTAGAGATATCTAAAGATAAATAAAGAAATAATGCTACACCTCTAGATCCTATCTAATTCAGAAACACTTATCTTCAATGCTTGACATCAAAAGCTCTTTCCTGAATATTTGAAATTTCGATCTTGCATGGATTAGATATATGAATCCTAAAAGATCATCACTAATACAATAAAACCATTAGTCCTTATCAATGTTTGTCATTTAATCAAAATTAAGACATTAAAAGCTTTAGAGCTTTCAATCTCCCCCTTTTTGATGATGACAAATATTGACGCAAAGTGATGGATAAAGCAATTAAGTGCAAGGATTCAAAGTAAGGAAGAGTTTATATAATATGTAATGAAACTTTTAAAAATGCTCCCCCTTACAATATGCTAGGTATTTGTAAGATATCACATTTAGAATATAACCAATTAGTTTGATGATATCAAGAAATTGAATGAAACAATTTTCGAACAATTATTGAATCTCAAGATGAAAAGATTCATTGTAAGTATATGAGATCACTTCATAGCTTATATAGGCTTAAAAAGCCTATTTTTCCACCAACCTCCGTATCCTCCTTCCTTCCAAACTTAATAACATATAGATAGGTTATAAAAACATTTATAAAGCTCCCCTTATCAATATGCATCAGTTTTGTAAAACATTTGACAGAGTTTCCTTTGTAACACTTATAAAAACCATTTTTGCAACATAAACTCAACAATGCAAAAAGAGATGAAATATATCACATAAAATCACACAAAAGGCCAACCCGGCCATTAACACACAATTCCCATTCTCCTTCAATCTCAATATAGCATAAACTTAGAAATACATAAATTTTAAACCAAGGATAGCCATACTTAACCTTTTAGAGCTGTTTCTTCTTGCTCTTGATTTTGATGAGATTGAACATTTAAGTTCATCTCAAAATTCCTGAAACACAAAGTTAGTTTCATAACATTTATATATTGCAATTAACAGTAGTTTTTCTCCCCCTTTGCCATCATTAAAAAAGAATGGATAGAAAGGATAGAACTAAGTCAATTAAACAATAAGATCCCTCAACTACCAAGGAGTCATCATGGGGAAAAAGAAATGCATATAAAAATAGAGTATTCAACGATACAAACGAGAGATAAAGTGTCTAGATAAATCAAAAGTATAAGAAAGACAGAAAAACACTATTTCCTAGGCCGTCACATATAAACTTTAGCTGTGGAAGAGGACGGTCCAGCATGCGGCTCATCAGGCGGGGGCATATCACGTGAAGGTGGCGGTGTAGAAATATCAACCGGAATGCCATGTAGTGCCTCTAGATGATATTTGATGTTGATGATCTCGATGCCATGGTACTCCACCCTTGATGCCAAGTCGTCGATCTTGGAATGAAGTGTCTTGAAGTGATTGTCAAAAGTGCTGAACATTGAGCCAATCTGAGAAGAGATTTCTTCCAGGGCACCCCAGATTGCAGGATGTGGAGTGGATACGTCTTCCTCTCCAACTTTTTCTCTACCTTTTGCCTTCTTCAAATCGGGGGCCTCAGGAGGAACATCTTCTTCCTCATCTAGATGAAGTGGTCTTTTCACACCTTGAGAGTCCTCACCTTCATCTGTTTCAAAATCGCCAGCAAAAATACTTTCATGAAGAATTATCGGTGGTTCTTTTCCCATCAATCTTGCTGTCTCCTTTGTTGCCATAGAGATCTCTTCCGGAGTCATATTTTTCTTCAAGTCCCATGTGCCATTGAGACATAAAGCTTGCATTCTTTTAAAGGATGCAAAGTTGAACTTAGACACATATTTTGTCCCCTTCAGTTCTGGAAATGGGACGTTGAAATGTCGGAAGACTTTGGTTAACAATCGTCCATAGGGTAAGCTTTTGGGAACACCTTTGCTCTTCTCAATGGTAGCCATCATGTGGTGTGACATTATATAACCAAAATCCACCTGGATTCTCTTCACCAACAAATACATAAGAAACATATGCATAAACGTGACAGTAGTTTTATGGCCTTCAGTGGGGATGAAGATGTTAGTGCACATATGATGAAGAATACGATGCTCAAAACTAAACACATTTGCCTCTCTCTTGACTAAGTTGACAAAAGAGTTTCCTTGAGTGAAAATCTTCTCAAAATTCTCAAAAGAAAAATCCTTATGACTTATTCTGTGATGAGTATTAAAGTACTCAACCCCATCAATAGGTATCTCTAAGATTTCATCTAAACCAATGGAAGTAAATTGTAAATCTATCCCATTTACCCTTGAAACAAAATTGGTCCTTATAGTCATCTCTCCCTCTTTTTCTATCACCTTTTCGAGATTAGCATAACACTGATATACAAGATCAGTGTACAAGGACTCTTCATGATCTATTATGCTATCCCATCCTTGCCAAGCCATATAGGTAAGAATTCTATCAAAGGGAAATTCATACCTATCAATGGTGCTCCCAGAAATTACTTAGCGATTCTTGAGATAGTCATTGTAACGATCCTCATGATGCTTGCTCCTGAAGAGTTGAGAAGAAGCTTGCATGGTTCTTTTCTTCTTTGGAACATCTTGAACCATTTGTGTTTTGCCCTTGTCACTTTGAGTTTTTGCCATTTCTAGGGTTTTGATATTCAGAAAACAAGGATATGTAGGATAAAAGGATGAATTGAAGAAGAAATGAAGTGTATTTATGGTGAATTTGATGGTGGGTTATGAGAATTTGAAGAGATGCGGCTGATAAGTGAAGAGGTGGGGATGATTGGAAAATGAAAGGTTGCGTCCGAAGGAGGCATATTTGTAACGGTCCACAGATGTGCGGTCGACCGGATCGTCGTCCGCTGTATCGTCCGCAAATTGATTTTTGTCTCTCGGGAATCTTTGCGGTTGATGAATTTAATCCGCAGTCGACCGGGTGATCTGATACGGGTCGTCCGCAAGTCCTCTGGAACCTTTACGATCGATGAGTTGAATCTGTGGTCGACCGGACTATCTAATATGGGTCGTTCGCAAGTCCTCTGTCTGTTCTGTGGATGATCATTTACTCATATGCGGTCGACCGCATATGCCCTAGGTGTTATCCAAAAAGAGAAAAAAAAACATATATTCGACAAACTTCACAAAAAGAAATGCACAAGTTAGAAATTGAAAGTACCAATACCCAAGAGATTTCTAAGTAAACAAAACATTTTCTCAGCCAAAGGTTTTGTGAATATATCAGCTAATTGATCATCCGTAAAAACAAAATCAAGAGATATATCACCTTTTAAAACATGATCACGCAAGAAATGATGTTTAATGTCTATATGCTTAGTTTTTGCATGTTTTATAGGATTCTTTGTCAGATTAATGGCACTAGTGTTATCACAATTTATAGTGATACAATCAAAATTTAAGCCATAATCTTTCAAAGTACTTTTCATCCATAAAACTTGTACACAACAACTACCAGCAGAAATATATTCAGCTTCAGTGGTAGAAAGAGATACATAAGCTTGTTTCTTGCTATACCATGAAACTAAAGAATAACTAAGAAATTGACAATGACCACTAGTACTCTTACGTTCTACTCGACAACCCGCATAATCTGCATCAGTATA
Organism: Apocynum venetum; assembly: GCA_019593545.1. NCBI lineage: Eukaryota > Viridiplantae > Streptophyta > Magnoliopsida > Gentianales > Apocynaceae > Apocynum > Apocynum venetum. Next base: position 17,339 of record SRSM01000702.1, on the reverse strand, counting down.
TGCTACTAACTCAAATGACATAGATTTAGGATATCATAAACCAAAATCTATAGTCCCTTTCAAGTATCTAAGAATACGTTTGACAGCAATTAAATGAGATTCTCTAAGAGATGATTGAAATCTAGCACATAAACAAACAGAGAACATAATATCAGATCTACTAGCAGTTAAATACAAAAGACTACCAATCATACCTCTGTATGTAGTTTGATCAACCATCTTACCATTTTCATTTTTGTCCAATTTAATAGACGTGGCCATAGGAGTATCAATCTCCTTTGAATCAGCCATTCCAAACCTTTTCAGTAGTTCTTTTGTGTACTTGGCTTGGTTAATGAAAGTACCTTCCTTTGCTTGCTTAATTTGTAACCCAAGGAAGAATGTCAACTCACCAATCATGCTCATTTCAAATTCATCCTGCATTGTCTTAGAGAAATCTTTGCACATATTTTCATTAGTAGCTCCGAATATAATGTTATCAACATATATTTGAACAATCAAAATATCATGTGCTTTATTTTTAATAAAAAGAGTAGTATCAACTATACCTCTAGAAAAACCTTTTTCAATAAGAAAATTGCTAAGTCTATCATACCATGCTCTTGGTGCTTGCTTTAAACCATATAAAGCTTTAGAAAGTTTGTACACATGATTTACATAGGATTCATGAATAAAACTAGGAGGTTGTTCAACATACACTTCCTCTTGGATGAAGCCATTCAAGAAGGCACTTTTGACATCCATTTGAAATCATTTAAAGCCTTTAAAAGAAGCAAACGCAAGTAACATTCTAATGGACTCTAATCTAGCAACTGGAGCAAAAGTCTCATCCTAATCAATACCCTTTTCCTGATTATATCCTTGAGCAACAAGTCTAGCCTTATTTTTAGTCACGATACCATTTTCATCAAGTTTGTTTCTAAAAACCCATTTTGTACCAATAATGGTAAGATTAGAAGGTCTAGGTACAAGTTCCCATACTTTGCTCCTTTCAAATTGATTTAATTCATCTTGCATGGCAATAATTCAAAAATCATCATTAAGAGCTTCATCAATGTTCCTAGGTTCTATATGAGACAATAATGCAAAATCATCAACAAAGTTTAAAAAGTGTCTTCTTGTTCTTACCCCTTCATTTGGATCACCAATGATTTGATCCTTTGGATGGTTGTGGACAAATTTCCATTCCTTTGGAAGATCAAACTTTGTTCCTTCTTCAAGTGAAGTAGATTTTTGACTGCCAAAGACTTCTTCAATCTCACCCTTTGATATTGAAGGATTTTCATTTGTTTGAACAATATCTTTATTCATTGACTCCAAAGGTATTTCTTGAATTTCACCTTCAAACTCATCTCTTGGCAAATAGATGTTAGATTCATCAAAAACAACATGAATAGCTTCTTCAATAATCATAGTTCTCTTATTATACACACGATAAGCTTTTCTTATTGAAGAATAGCCAAGAAATATACCTTCGTCGGATTTCTTATCAAACTTACCAAGATTGTCTTTGACATTTAAAACAAAACATTTACAACCAAAAACCTTGAAGTAAGAAATAGAAGGAGTTTTGTCAAACATGAGTTCATAGGGGGTTTTCTTCACAAAAGGTCTAAGAAGCACTCTATTTACAATATAACAAGAGGTGCAGCTTCAGCCCAAAAATACTTTGGCAAATTATTTTCACAAAGCATTAAGCGAGCCATTTCTTGTAAAGTACGATTTTTCCTCTCAACAATACCATTTTGTTGAGGAGTTTTAGCAACAGAAAAATTGTGAGAAATCCCATTCTCATCACACAGTTTAGTAAAGCTACTATTGCAAAATTCTCTACCATTGTCACTTCTAATGGAGATAAGTTTGCATCCTATGGTGTTTTGTACTTGTTTAAAAAGCTTGACAAAAGCTCCAAAAGCTTCATCTTTGCCCAACAAGAATAATACCCAAGTAAATCTAGAGAAGTCATCAACTATCACATAAGCATACAATTTGCCACCAAGGCTCATTGTTCTCATAGGACCAAATAAATCCATATGTACAAGTTCAAGAGGTTTTGAGGTTGAAACAATCTTCTTAGGTTTAAAAGAACTCTTGACTTGTTTACCATATTGACATGTATCACAAACACGACATTTTTCAAAATGAATGGCAGGCAATCCTCTAACATATTCATGTTTTGATAAGTTATGCAAAGTATTCATGCTCACGTGTCCTAATCTACGATGCCAAAGATATGCATCATCATCTTTCAAAGCAAGGCATTTAACATCTTGTTCAACTAAATCATCAAAGTAAATCATCTCTTATGTGCATGTGACATATTTTCATGTGAGTGGGATAAGCTCTCATGTGTGTGTGAGACATCTTTATAACTATCATCAAAACCAAGACCTATCTTATCATGAGTGAGTCTTTGCATACCAAGTAATTTGTTCAAATTGTCCCTACCACATGTAAGTTTTTGCAAGCTAGCACTTAAATCTCTCATTCTAACTTTCATGGCATCATAATCACTCATCATATCATCCAACTTCTTGTTTCTAGTAACAAGATCAACATTAGCATTCTCAAGAAATTTCACCTTATCATTTAAACCAATAACATTCTCATCAAGACAGATTTTTGTAGAAGTTAACAAGGCATTTTCATCTATGAGCCTAGTATTATCTAACGATAGCTTCTCTACTTGACATTTCAAGACTTTGTTTTTCTTGATAATCTTTTTCATTTCTTTATAGAGATTGGAAATGAATTTGAAAAACCTAAGAGGGGGGGTGAATTAGGTTTTTATCTGATTTTTAAACCTAATTCAATAAAACACCTCTTTGACAACAAATATCAAACACTTGGTGTGCTAGTTGTGTGAGAAATAAAGTGTTCAAGTAAAATGCAGAAATTAGAGCAATGAACACAATGATTTATAGTGGTTCGGTTTATCCAACAAAACCTAGTCCACTACCTTGAGTTACCTACTCAAGGATTTATCAAATCCCTTCACTAATCAAATAAATGAGATTACAAAAGAGGCTCACCCAATTCACCTTAGGGTTTTACAAATAACCTCTCAAACCAATCAAGGCTCACTCAGCCCTTGAGTTTTACAACACAACCTTGATTATACAATAATCCCACCACTCTCCTTAGTGAATCCTAACACAACAATTCAATTCAAGGTTCACCCAAAGGTTTTACAAACAAAACTTGAATACAAAACAACCTACACAAGGCTCACCCTAACACTTAGGGTTTTATGCTACTTGCAACCTTAATATAATTACAATCAATAATAATAAGAGAGAGTTTGATAAATATCACCGTAATGTGAAGATATATCAATTTGAATCACAATCACCTCTTTGAGTAATGGCTTGTCAAGATTGCTCAAAATTCACCTTTGAATGTAAAAACCCTCATTGATTGATTTTAACAAGATTGATGTTTAGAAAGGGTTTTGGAATGTTTCTAAGATGTTATAGGATCAAGATATACAATGTTTTTGCTCAAAAAATCTTCTTAGAAAGAATTCTAAAGGTTTTGGTATTTAAAGGTTTATTCCCAACAGTAAAAAATGAAGCTGTTGGAAACCCACTCAGGAAGTGCGGTCGACCGCAAATCATACTTGGTCGTCCGCACCATCATCCTCATGCTCACTAGACAACCACCGGATGATGATTTTTCATCCTCCGGTCGACCGGACTTCACCTGCGGTCGACCTCATGGTTGTCCACAGGTTGGCAGATGAACAAATTTGACAGCACATGCATCCACAAGATAAATGACGAAGCCTGTCGTGCGGCTCTCAAATTTAAACCTAACAATTCCTATGTAGATAGGGAAAGTAGGGATCGAATCCACAGAGATTTGTCAACTCTTAAATTAAAATCATTAATCGGAAAGGGTTTTGGGGGGTTTTTGGTATTTTGAGCATAGAATTAAAAAGGAATTTGGAATATAAATGATAAAAAAAAAAGCGTTAGCAAGGAATTAGTATCAAGTTATATTTTTCATGGGATTAATCATAGATCAAGACATTGTTAAGTAATTGGTTTTAGAATCCCGATCAGCTCAGACAGATTAATCTCTAATTTAATTAAACATCACTACCAACCAACGTGTATAGGATGCTCAATCAAATTGCATTAAGTAAATAAGGCATCACCAACATTAAATTGTATATAACAATCAGCTTAATTATATACAATTTAAATTATATAATTCTACTACTAATTTAATTAAGCCAAGAGCTGCAACTCAATTAAATTAGTAGATGCCACTTCAATCATTAATACAAGATTAATAATCCTAGCTATATAATCACGTTTATTAACTAGATTGTCAATCCAATTAATTCACATAATTATATTAATTAAAACAGGAATTACATAAATACTTAATTAATATATAGATATAAGTATATTAAATAAATATACAAATATATATATATATATATATATAAAGAAAGATCGGATTTATATTAACTAAACAAATTAGACGGTTCAACTGGCCATTTAAATAAATTAAACTAAAAGTATGGAGCGAGAGCCTTCCATAAAAAAGAAAAATAAAAGACATAAAAGTAAATTAAACTAATAGGTGGCTCAGCCATCCATTTGCGATATTTAAAGTGTATAAAGCAAAATAAATAAAGACTAGGCGGGTAAACCGACCATAAGTCCAGTTAAATAAATCCAAATAGAAATTAAGTACAAAGAAAATTATCTCATAATCCCATTTATTAATAACTTAACACATATCCTTGCTAACAAAATGAAATTACTCACAATCCATATTTAATAAATATAAAATGAAATTTATAAACATTAGAACGAAAATTTGAAAGAAATACTCCCCGAAAATATTGAAATTATCCGGACAGAATTTCTTTACTAAATTTTACAAAAAGACTTGAAAAACTATTCTAAAAATTCTAGAAATTATATTAATATGAAGATAATAATAAAAGAAAGAAATTACAAAAGAAATGAAGAAGATTGGAGCTAAATTGGTGTCTCAAATGAGAAATGAAGCTAGCATATTTATAGGGAAATTTCTAGGGGTAAAATGATCATTTTGACTTCCGGTACTGTAGCAGGTTGACTTGTTGACTTTGACCAGCCGACGGATACTGTTCATGACGTAAGCAGTGATGTCATCATCGACGGTGGTACTGTTCACCGGAGTTACTGTTCATCGATTTTTTTTTTTTTTTTCATCTTCACTTCTTCTTCTTCTTCTTTTTATCTCCAAAATGTACTAAAATACACTGAAAAACTTATAAACAAAGAAATAAAAAGGAAATGTGAAATATATCAATTAAATGACACAATTAACCGATTTTTAAACAAAATATAGTCATTAAATAGTATAAAAATCAGTTAATTTATGAGTACATCAAATTCCCCCACACTATCTCTTTGCTTGTCCTCAAGCAAAATATAAACACACAATATAAAAATATAAATAACTTAAACAAGATTAATAAGGTAACAAAGTGTTATATTAATTTCAATACAACTTTCACAATTAACCCCTTTTTATTTGAAAAGCAATTGTGCTCGTGTGCTTGAATATCATTTACAAGTTTAACATTAATATTCAAAGTTAACAAAATGTGACTGTGAAAAACATAAAATCCTTATTAAATTTCTTTTTTTTTTTTTTTGAAAACATGATATCAGTATAATGAAAAGATAACAACAAAGTCACTATGTAAATAAAAATACATTTTTAGTTTCTCAACACAACTTATAAACTTGTAAAATCACATGCTCTCCACTAATGATGAAAATTTTGGTCGATTTGGGTCAAATAGGACTTTAAAGCTTGTAATGTTAAGCTCGGGATTTGGCTACAAACGAAGGATAGGAATATACAAAATATTTCAAGAGTTTAAATTGAGAATGAATTACACTTCTTTGAAGAAAACCTTTTTAATAATATCTCTTCATTTCTTTCTTTCTTTTTTTTTTTCTTTTTTTTTCACTTTTTTTTTTTGAAGAGATCACATTTATGAGCTTTTTACCTTTCGGTTCTTTTTTACAATATATCGTAATCCTTTATCAGCAGTCCTCATAACTTTTCAATACAGATTAACACATGATTAATACATTCTCAATAAAGTATCTGGATAGAAAAGTAATAAACGAGGCTATTTATTAAAGAAATTAAATGGTAATGAAACCATTCATGCATATTGGCTCAAAATAGGATCGAGGGATATATATAAGGATGGTTCGTTCAGAAAGGCTCAAACTATCAAAGAATTATGTCATCCCCAAATCAACCAAGATCTTAATTAAATTTCGTCTCAAGCATGTGAAAGAACAAGTTCTAGCGTGTAGAAAATAACCTTAAATGTACTAAAACACACAGTAAACTTACATTATCATCAAATCACAATACTAATGTTTTTAACTTTGGATTTCATAACAAAAAGGATTTAGCCACATTAGTTAAATAAGAATATTTTTGTCAAATTACAAAGATATTCAATTGATTTATTCGAAAAAATTTTACAGAAAGGGGTACAATTATAAAAGGATTGAAAAATTTAACACAAAATTACCTAACATCTTAAAAAGTTATAATACATGCATGATTTATTCAACAAAATAACAAGTTATTAAAAACAATGTTTTTAAAGGTGTGGATCAAGAATCAAATGAGATTAATCACTTGACTCTTTACTCAAACCACCCCCCACACTTGGGAATTACATTGTCCTCAATGTAAAAACACACAAAGTTTGAAAAACAAAAAAATAAAATAACATTATTCCACAGCTTTTAATAAAAAGAAAATAACACACATTTATTTAAAAAGAAAAACTTACAACTTTAACTCTAAATCCACTGAATCTCTTTTTCGCTTGTTACCGGAAATTGACCAGTTAATTGGAGGTACTTCTGGATCTGTCTCTGGTACAAAAGCTACTAATTCATCCAATAGCTCCTTAGTTGTGGGTGCAGATACAATTATTCTTCGTGCTACTGGAGATAGAAGCTTATGTGTAACAGCTATGTCAAGAAATGCTAATAAACCATCAAAGTAGTGATCAACATTTAAAAGACCAATTGGTTTAGTGTGCAGTTTCATGTTAAACCAGAATGTTAAATTGAACAAGCATTCTAAAACCTCATATCCTCCTGGTATGACTATGAAAGCATCAGAGTTATGCAACATGAGTGTCATGCGTTCATAAAATGATTTTGTTTGTACCTCATATCCAATTGTTCTGCCATATACTTCTTTCAGAGGAGAAGGAATTACACCTACCGCGAGAACTTTGTTTGGTTGATTTGTTTCAATCTGAGCAAGTGTTTGGTATTACTGGTGTGCTTGAGCAACCTCTCCAATTAATCCAGCATTTCCTCCTCTGTATACTAGACCGATCTTTCGATGAGCTAGTACTCTTCCCAATTGGATAGCAGCAGTTAGATGCGAAACAGTAGTACCCACGGTCGTTCCTCCAAACACTGCGATGTTTGTTAGACTTCTGATTGGTGAACCTTCCATAGTAACGACTTCAAAAGTGATTCTGTTACACACTAAAAAGAAAACAAACAAATAAAACAAATCAAGGAAGAAACAAATAAAAACAAGTAGTTGTGATTGTGGCTCACATCTTCCTCTGGTTTTACGTCCAGTAACGGTTTCAAACACCTTCTATGAGTCGGGGGTATGCTGCTCATCTAGCTTTCTTAAAAACTGGCAAACGGGATCGTTTAAATTCAGATACCGAAGAGTGTACCGGAGTTGTTCAATTTTGAATTGTTTCCATTTGAACGTATCCACTAGAATGCGTATCAAGAGTTAGTTTGATATCATCTAATGACTCTTTACTCAGTCCATTCTTAATGAAAGCAATTTTGTCTTCCCGATTATCGGATAAATACCCAAGTGAACGACAACTGGTATCACAGTTCCATCTAGCACACTTATAACAGACTCTCATTCTTTTACCTCTCCGTTTCTTTGCATAACTACTCTTCCCCAACCCAGGTGGACGTTTGGGAAAAGCTGGATGTTCACCACTAATTCGGACCTTAGCTTCAATTATCCACCTAATATCCTCAGGCATTCCAATGGATACTAGTAATTTGATACGTTCCAATCTCATCAGATAGATTTTTCTCAAATAATTAATAGGGAGCAATGGATAGTATCTTTTCATTTTCATTAAAGAATCATCCATTATGTAAAAAAGAGATAGAAAGAAAGAAGGGATGGAAAAACAAATTAAAATGTAAAACGGAAAGAAATATCTTGCAGGAATTTACTCTTGAAAGGAAATTAGCAGAAATCGTTTGGTGATTCTTTCAACAATTAAGCAGGCTATTTAAAGCCGCGTTTAATCACTGTTGGACATTTAATTAACTTGAATACGCCATCTTTCAGTATCCGAGAAGACGCGTATTCAACTATTTCTGCTAGGCTTGCAAGCTAAAAAGTGAAAAAGGAAAATCAAACAATTCAAAAGTATTTAAGAAAGCGATGGGTTGCCTCCCATACAGCGCCCTTATTTAACGTCTTAGACTCGACGATCACAAATTTCAAATCCTTTCTGGTGGTGGGTCTTCAAAAGCAACGGAATCGATAATTTGTCCGACAAATCCTTCATGAAAAGGTTTGAGGAGGTGACCGTTCACTTTGAAAATTTTGCTCGTTTGAAGACTTTTTACCTCCACTGACCCGTGATTAAAGATATTAGTGATAACAAATGGGCCAATCCACCTTGACTTTAGCTTTCCTGGAAATAGTCAAGAGTAGTCAACTTGTGGAAAAATAATGCATGAAGGTTGTTCATCAAGAGTAGAAGCAGTGAGTTCTTTTAGAGATCTTTGATTCAAGGCCATATTAAAAAGATGAGCAAGAAGAATATCACCAGAAATAAGTTGGGTATCCGGTTGATTTTCTGCTTTGCCTTCTTCAAGTTCCGTAACTTGTTCTCTAATCTCAACTGGTGTTTTACTCCTTTGTTCCTCCCCGGTGATCTTACCACTTCTTAAGTGCATACAACAATGAACTTGTTGTTTGGTGTCACCAAAGGAATGAAATTTGTAACAAAACAAAAAGATTAATAATTTAATAGAAGAAATTAAAACAAATCCTCGGCAACGGCGCCAAAATTTGACGAAGCCTGTCGTGCGGCTCTCAAATTTAAACCTAACAATTCCTATGTAGATAGGGAAAGTAGGGATCGAATCCACAGAGATTTGTCAACTCTTAAATTAAAATCATTAATCGGAAAGGGTTTTGGGGGGTTTTTGGTATTTTGAGCATAGAATTAAAAAGGAATTTGGAATATAAATGATAAAAAAAAGCGTTAGCAAGGAATTAGTATCAAGTTATATTTTTCATCGGATTAATCATAGATCAAGACATTGTTAAGTAATTGGTTTTAGAATCCCGATCAGCTCAGACAGATTCCTATCCTTAAAAATTAGATTAATCCCGATCAGCTCAGACAGATTAATCTCTAATTTAATTAAACATCACTACCAACCAGCGTGTATAGGATGCTCAATCAAATTGCATTAAGTAAATAAGGCATCACCAACATTAAATTGTATATAACAATCAGCTTAATTATATACAATTTAAATTATATAATTCTACTACTAATTTAATTAAGCCAAGAGCTGCAACTCAATTAAATTAGTAGATGCCACTTCAATCATTAATACAAGATTAATAATCCTAGCTATATAATCACGTTTATTAACTAGATTGTCAATCCAATTAATTCACATAATTATATTAATTAAAACAGGAATTACATAAATACTTAATTAATATATAGATATAAGTATATTAAATAAATATACAAATATATATATATATATATAAAGAAAGATCGGATTTATATTAACTAAACAAATTAGGCGGTTCAACTGGCCATTTAAATAAATTAAACTAAAAGTATGGAGCGAGAGCCTTCCATAAAAAGAAAAATAAAAGACATAAAAGTAAATTAAACTAATAGGTGGCTCAGCCATCCATTTGCGATATTTAAAGTGTATAAAGCAAAATAAATAAAGACTAGGCGGGTAAACCGACCATAAGTCCAGTTAAATAAATCCAAATAGAAATTAAGTACAAAGAAAATTATCTCATAATCCCATTTATTAATAACTTAACACATATCCTTGCTAACAAAATGAAATTACTCACAATCCATATTTAATAAATATAAAATGAAATTTATAAACATTAGAACGAAAATTTGAAAGAAATACTCCCCGAAAATATTGAAATTATCCGGACAGAATTTCTTTACTAAATTTTACAAAAAGACTTGAAAAACTATTCTAAAAATTCTAGAAATTATATTAATATGAAGATAATAATAAAAGAAAGAAATTACAAAAGAAATGAAAAAGATTGGAGCTAAATTGGTGTCTCAAATGAGAAATGAAGCTAGCATATTTATAGGGAAATTTCTAGGGGTTAAAATGATCATTTTGACTTCCGGTACTGTAGCAGGTTGACTTGTTGACTTTGACCAGCCGACGGATACTGTTCATGACGTAAGCAGTGATGTCATCATCGACGGTGGTACTGTTCACCGGAGTTACTGTTCATCGATTTTTTTTTTTCTTTCATCTTCACTTCTTCTTCTTCTTCTTTTTATCTCCAAAATGTACTGAAATACACTGAAAACTTATAAACAAAGAAATAAAAAGGAAATGTGAAATATATCAATTAAATGACACAATTAACCGATTTTTAAACAAAATATAGTCATTAAATAGTATAAAAATCAGTTAATTTATGAGTACATCAATAAACTAACTTTGGATGATACCTGAACCACTTTAGGTCGACTGAAACATGTTCAATTGTGTATCAAATACTCTAACACACAATGATGATTTCAATCACCATATAAGTTATGGTATCAATCCACAAGAGTTTATCACCATTTAAGTTTTGAAATCAAGATGCATGGTTTTCGAAATACCGAAACATATTTTAACATATTAAAAACATTTTGAAAAAACGTTTTAAGTTCATAGAGCAACCTTTAGAAACCATTACTCAATTAGAGGTAGAACTAGAGATATCAAAATATATAACTCTAAGACTATACCTCTAGTTCCTATCTAATCCAATAAAGCTAGTCTTCAAATCTTGATAGTCTTGACTTGTATACTTCCTTGAAGACTTGAAATCCTGTTCTTGCATGGATTAAATCATGAATCCAAAAACTCTATCACTTGTACAAATAAGGCATTAGTCCTTATCAATGTTGTCATTAATCAAAATTAAGACATTAAAAGCTTTAGGGCTTTCAAATTCATCTCTATCAAACATGTCACAAATATCATTATCACTTTCACTATCAACTAAAGAAGGAGTTTTTGAAGTATTTTACCTTATCTTACCTCATCTTCATAGCCATGAAACAAACATTTGCATGTTCAGTTTGTTTTTCATCTTCACTTTCTTCTTGATCCCAAGTGCACAAGTCCTTTCTTGTTTTTGGACTTGTTGATGCGGAGCATGGAGATGTCATAATGGAAATTCGAGTTCAAGCACAAATAAGAAAAAGCTGGATCCTTTGAGCTATGATGGAGGTCCAATTACAAGAGCTAGAGCTAAACAGATGAAAGATGCACTCAATGGGCTATTTTGTGTTATTTGGATCAATCTGCTCAAGAGGGAAATTGCATGGGCTGTCCAAGACTTGTGAATTTAATTAGATTTGATACAAAAGAGAAGAAAGTCCAATTACAAGCCCACCAAACTTAGAATTTCGTCCAGCCCATAAGGATTTTAGGGTTTATTATTGTTTTCTATAAGAATTTGGAAATCTTGGCAGATTTGGTACCTATTAGATTTATTGTTTTATTTGTTTTCCTTTTGAATAAGGAAATCTGGGTAGATTTGATATCTTAGTAGATTTGGTTTCCTTTTAAATAAGTAGAGTTCCCTATCAACAAGGATTTGAACTCTTTCTTCTATATATGTAATTGGAAACAATCATGATAATGATTGAATACAATTTTGAGTTTTCTCTTAAAAGTTCTTGTGAGAGCTTTGCTTTGAAATTCTCTAAGAATTTCGCCACTTATAATTAGGGTTCTTAGTTGTTTGATAACTAAAGGCTCCTAATTCGTGATCTTTGGTAATAGTATCAAGAGTTTGTTACGGGTCTTGTTTGATAGATAAGCAAGGATCGTATCAGTTTGGTATCAGAGCCTAGGTTGCGGGAAACAGGTTGTTCTATAACCTTCTTATCCTTTTTTCAGTTCGGAAAAAAAAAATGAAAAAAAAAAAAGATTGAATTGATTTCAAGTTTCAGAAAAAAATCAAAGATTCGTTCTTGTTGTTTGAGTCCAAGTTTGGGGCAAAAAAAAAAAAAAAAAAAAGGGTTACAGATTCATTCTTTCACCAAAGATCCATTCTTTTCGTTGTTGAGTTTTGGTTATCAAAGACTAAGAACTCATTCTTAGTGATTTGTAAAGGCTTAGCTCAAATAAGAACTTCAAAGAGAGGCTGTTGTTTGTCAAATTTGGTGAGATCAATAGAGGGATTCAAAAACAGTCGAGTGAAACACGTGAGGAGAGTTAGTTTAGGATTTCCTCCTTTCTAACATTTTATTGCAGGTTTTTTACATCATGGAATCAAAAGATAGACTTACCTTAGAGGCAATACAAGGAATGATGCAAAAGATGTTGTCACAACAAGAAGATCTTGCTAGTGACAACCAGAAATTGAAAGAAAGATTGGGGAGAATTGAGCAAGGCACTTCAAGTCGTGCTCAATCTGGAGGAACAAAACGAAATCTCATGGATGAATTAGAAGATGAATTTGACGCAGATTCTACACGTTTCAACAAGAAAAATCTAAAGATGGAACTTGGGGTCAATCAAGATGACGATTCCATCTTTCCAAGGCAAGAGCAATCCAGAAGCATATTTAGATTGGGAAAGAAGGTCGAACGTGTGTTGAATGTCATAACTACACGAAGAGAAGAAGGTAAAATTGGCTGTTGTAGGTTTTACTGATTATGCAAGTGTGTGTGGGGATCAGCTCTCAACTTCTAGGCGTAGGAGTGGAGAGGTTCAATCTCTTCATGGTTTGAGATGAAACAATTATGAGGAGGAGATTTGTACCACAACATTATTATAGAGAGTTGTACAATCTTTTACAGAGATTGAACCAAGGATCAAAGAGCGTTGAAGAGTATCATCAAGAGATGGAGATGGCCATGATTCGAGCCAATGTTGAGGAGGACAAGGAGGCTACTATGGCACGTTTCTTTCTGGTTTAAATCGTGACATTGCTAACCTGGTTGAATTGCATCATTATGTTGATTTTGAGGATATGGTACACATGGCAATTAGGTTGAGAAGCAATTAAAGATGAGGAACAATCTGGTTTGACTTCTACTTCTTCATGGAAGTCGAATTGGAGGGCAACAAAGGTGGAGATTCAAATTCAAGCAAGGACAGATTTGAAGCAAACAATAAAGATGTTTCTACAACAAAATACAACCTAAGGATGATAAATCTAGGGTTCTTTGAGAGATCTGAAGTGCTTTAGATGCTTGGGATATGGACATAGGCAGCCCAATGTCCTACTGCAAGGTGATGGTTATACGAAATGAGAAGTGTGAGTGAAGATGATGGGAGCTAATTTTGACTACAGTGACATGCCACTATTACAAGATTCAGAGGAAGCAGATGATGGAGAAACAGCCCCTCAAGGATCAGTTTTCAGCTTGGTCACAGACGAGCACTAAGCATCCATCCAAGAGGATGGGTACAACGTGAAAACATATTTCATACTAGATGCTTCATACTGAAAACTGTGTAGCATGATCATTGATGGGGGTAGTTACTAACTAATGTTGTTATGCTAGTTTAGTTGATAATTGGGATTGAAAACAACTAACACCCTAATCCCTATAGATTGCAATGGCTAAACAATACTGGAGATCTTAGGTTACAAGGCAATCATTGATATCTTTCTCAATTGGAGGTTATTCTGATCGGGTTTTATGTGATTTGTTCCCATGCATGCTACTCATATATTATTGGGACGACCTTGGCAGTATTATAGGCGAGTTTTGCATGATGGCTTCACTAATCGATATTCTTTTGTGATGGATGGACGATCTATTAAGTTGCTGCCCATGTCACCTAAAGAGGTGTTTGAAGATCAGAAAAATTGAGTGAATGTGAGAGTGCACAAAAAAAAAAAGATGCACGAGAAAAGGAGAGCTGTGAGAAAAGCCATGAGGTGTGAGAAAAGAGAGGAAAAAGGAGAGGAAACAAGGGGATGTGCCATGAGAAAAGAATCTTGAGAGGCACATGCAAAAGGAGAGAAGGTTGTGCAAAGAGTGGCTAAACAAGAGGAAAAGGCAGTTTCTATGCAAGAGAGGGTGAGGTCCTAAAGGCCTATCTATCTAGGCAATCTATGCTTCTTTTGGTATTCAAAGGAGCGAATTTTAACTATTTCTTCTACCCAGATCTCTCTTCTCTCCTAGTTTTTTCAAACTTTGTTGCAGGAATTTGAAGAATTGTTTCCTGAAACGATGCCAGAAGGCTTGCCACCACTTGAGGGATTGAACACCAAATTGACTTCATTGCTGAGCACAAATTCCAAACCGACCAGCTTCTAGAAGCAATCCTGAAGAAACCAAGGAGTTACAAAGCAAGTGGATGAATTGTTGTCTAAGGGTTTTGATCAAGAAAGTATGAGTCCATGTGCAGATAACCCGTTTTGTTGTGCTAAAAAAGATGGTTCTTGGCGAATGTGTGTTGATTGTCGAGCAATTACAAAATACGGTAAAGTACTCGCCACCCTTTCCTCGTTTAGATGATATGTTAGATGAATTACATGGTGCCTGCATATTCTCTAAGATTGATTAATGGCTGGTTATCATCAAAGTCGTATGAGAATTGGAGATGAATGGAAAACTGCTTTTAAGACAAAATATGGTTTTTATAGAATGTTAGTTATGCCTTTTGGATTAACTAATGCACCTAGTACTTTCATGAGATTAATGACCTGTTTTACGTAGCTTTATGGGAAATTTGTTGTTGTCTACTTTGATGATATACTTGTGTATAGCAAGTCACTTGATGAGCATATTGTGCATGTTAAAGCTCTTTTTTGTGCTTTGCGAGAACAAGTTGTATGCTAAGCTTGCTAAGTTCATTTTGTGTGCCTAAAGTTATATTTTTAGGATATGTTGTTAGTCAGCATGGAATTGAAGTAGTACTGAGAAGGTTAAAGCTATTGAAACCTGGCCAACACCTAAGAATGTGGGGGAGTTAGAAGTTTTTCATGTTTGGCAAGTTTTTATAGACGATTTGTTAAGGATTTTTCGAGCATTGCTGCCCCTTTACTGAAGTTTAAAAAAAAATGTCGAATTTAATGGGGGGATGAACAAGAAAGAGCATTTAACATGTTAACGGCAAAATTAACTTCTGCTCCTATTCTTGCTTTCCTAACTTTGATACGCTTTTTGAAATTGAATGTGATGCTTCGGGAGTTGGTATTGGTGCTGTCCTTTTGCAAGGAGGAAAGCCAATCGCTTATTTAGTGAAAAGTGAATGGCGCTGCATTGAATATCCAACTTATGACAACAGAGATGTATGCTTTAGTAAGAGCATTGGACACATTGCAGCACTATCTCTTCTCTTCCTAAGGAATTTGTTATCCATACTGATCATGAGAGCTTGAAGTATTTGAAGGGACAAAATAAGTTTGATAAACGACATGCTAAATGGAGTGAATTCATTGAATCGTTTCCATACATCATCAGTACAAAAGGGAAGGAAAATGTTGTTGCTGATGCTTTGAGTCGAAGGCATGCACTTATTACCACTTTAGATGCTAATTGCTAGCTTTGAGCATATTAAAGAATTGTATGAGAAAGATAGTGATTTAGTAATGTTTATATGCATGCGAGAATGCTGGTTTTGATAAGTTCTATAGCATAATGGTTATCTATTTCGCTGAGACAACTTTGCGTTCCTAAGTGTTCTATGCGATTACTTTTGATTCGTGAAGCACATGAAGGGGTTTAATGGGACACTTTGGCATATCCACGACTTTAGATGTTTGCAGGAGCACTTCTTTTGGCCTCATATGCGATCAGATGTTTCTAATATTGTGCTAATTGCATTACATGTTTTACAAGCTAAGTCTAAAGTGCATCCACATGGTTTATACCACCATTACCTGTGTCACATGCACCTGGATAGATGTTTCATGGATTTTGTTCTTGGTTACCTACAGACGTGGATTGATAGTATATATGTGGTAGTTGATAGGTTTCTAAAATGGGCACCTTCATTCCATGTCATAAAACTGATGATTCTTCACATGTTGCTGAATTGTTCTTTAAGAAATAGTTCTTGCAGGTATGCCTAAGTCCATTGTGAGTGATAGAGATGCTAAATTTATTATCTTACTTTTGGAAACTTTGTGGGCAAAATTGGGAACTAAATTGCTGTTTAGTACTACTTGTCATCCACAACTGCGGGACAAACTAGGTAGTAATAGAACTTTGGACAATTATTGAGAGCTATCATTAAAAAGAATCTGAAATCATGGATGATTGTTTACCTCATGTAGAGTTTGCATATAATAGAGTGTGCATTCCTCTACTCATTATTCACCTTTTGAGATTGTTTATGGTTTTAATCCTTTACACTATGATTTATCTCCTTACATTTGGATGAACAAGTTAATTTTGATGGAGCTAAAAAGGCAGAATATGTTGAGAAAAATTCATGAAACAGTCAAGCAAAATATTGAGAAAAGAAATCAGCAAGTGATGACTCAAAGAAATCTGGAAGAAAGAAAGTGATATTTGAGCCTGGTGATTGGGTTGGTTGGCATTACGCAAGGAAAGGTTTTCTAAGCAAAGGCATTCAAAGCTTCAATCAAGAGGAGATGGTCCTTTTAAGTTTGTTGCAAGGATCAATGACACTGCTTACAAATTAGCTCTCTGGTGAGTATAATGTTAGCTACTTTTAATTTTCTGATTTACTTCCTTTCTATTATGCAGGTGATGATCGAGAGCGAATCCTTTTGAGGAAAGGGGGGAGTGATGCGGAGCTGGAGATGTCATTAATGGAAATTCGAGTTCAAGCACAAATAAGAAAAAGCTGGATCCTTTGAGCTATGATGGAGGTCCAATACAAGAGCTAGAGCTAAACAGATGAAAGATGCACTCAATGGGCTTATTTGTGTGTATTTGGATCAATCTGCTCAAGAGGGAAATTGCATGGGCTGTCCAAGACTTGTGAATTTAATTAGATTTGATACAAAGAGAAGAAAGTCTCAATCAAGCCCACCAAACTTAGAATTCGTCA